>JADLZN010000408.1:40377-79262 GCA_018155175.1 Sinocyclocheilus anophthalmus
CACTAGTAATTACTCAAGTGTTACCAAATCTAGCAAAAGGAATTGCTATCCAGAATCTTACAAAAACCTCAAAAGCTTACAATGATTTCATTAATTACTAGAGAGTTATCGTGTTATTCACTTTAGAATACTGATCCAAGTAATTAGTCATTCCTTCTGAAGAATTTGGTAATACTTGAGTTATTACTAGTGAGTTACCATGACCTTCACTTTAGAATTAATTATACATTATGCATAATTAATATTAATTATCTACTCGGCATTATTCATATTGATTATGAACCTGTTTACAGTAGTTCTTAGTTGTTCTTGGGGAGGTATGGAAAGTAGTAGTTCCTGATTAACTAATAGTGAACTACCACATTAGGTTAAGCACTATTACTTACTAATTCATTAATCAGAGTTTCTTGTTAGTTACTAATTACTAGAGTGCTAATATTGTGTTACACATGTGTTCTTGTGTAGTTATTCATTAATGACGGAACAGTATTCTAAAGTGTTACCGAGAAGCCTTTCATCTGCCATAAGTGTGGAAAATGTTTCACTCACAAAGGAACCCTTAAAAAACACATGAGCGTCCACACTGTGAGAAGCCTTACACCTGCCAAGAGTGTGGAAAGAGTTTTACTCAACAAGGATCTTAAAAGTCACTTGAGAGTTCACACTGGAGAGAAGCCGTTCACATGCAAACTGTGTGGAAACAGTTTCACACGACAAACAAGCTTTGACAGGCACATGAGAATTCACACCAGAGAGAAGCATTAAGCCTGCATCTGCGTGGAAAGAGCTTCAAAACAAAACTAAACCTTAGCTATCCCATGAACAGAAGCCATTTACATGTGATCAGTGTGAAAAGAGCTTCAGACTTAAAGTAACCCTTAAGCACATGAGGCTTCACACTGAAAAGACGCCTTTCACGCTTCTTCATGTGAAATATGTTTCACATATCAAAAAGACCTCAAAACATCATTTGCAAACTCATTCTGGAAAGACATTGCCGTTCTCCTCAGTGTGACAAGAGGTTTACAGAAAGGAGCTTTTGCAGAAATTACAGTGCTAGAAGAGAGATGTAGCCACAATCAGATGGCAAAGGCAGGTAATTTGTAACTTTACTAAGCAGTTTCTGTGCAAGGATGCCATTAAATGCTGACTGTAGTTCTTCACAATTGCAATAGTTTCTCTGCAAAATTGAAAAAAATAAAATAAAATAAATTCTAGACTATTTAATATAGATGTAATAAAGTCTAAGGTATCCCCAGAATGTGGGCTGTCAGCGCGTCGTGTGAGTATTAGTTCTCTTACACTTCAACTGCCAGATACACACAAAGTTATGTTAAAAGCACATAAAAAACACAATTTCTTATAATCAAGGTTTTCACAGGTCCTTAAAAAGTCTAACATTTAGTTGTATCAAATTTAAGGCCATAAAAAGTAAAGGAAACCATTATATTTCTGCCGCTCCAAAAGCGCCACCTGCTGGCAGAGAATGAATTAGCATTATTCAATATAAGAAGTAGGGAAGCGGTACTTCCTGTCGCACCGCCGCCTCGATCACCATTCATTATCATAATGGACTGCAGAACAAATACGTACAGGTTTGAAACAACTTGAGTGTGAGTAAATGACAGAATTTTCATTTTGGGGTGAACTACCCCTTTAAGTCATGCTTCAATTAATTACATTAAACATTAAATAATGTTATATTGTTCACTGTGGTAGACTGAGATTTTTTTTATTAGAGAGTGTGTTTTTATTACACACTTGTAACCTGAAGGTTGCAGATTCAAGTCTCAGGTCCAGCAGGAACTGTTGGTGGGGGGAGTGAAGGAGTGAATGATCAACACGCTCTTCCATCCTCAATACCACGACTGAGGTGAGGCCCTTGAGCAAGGCACCGAACCCCCAACTGCTCCCTGGGCGCCGCAGCAATATGGCTGCCTACTGCTCCGGGGGTGTGTGTGTGTGTGTGTGTGTGTGTGTGTGTGTGTGTGTGTGTGGGTTTTGTTCGTGTTGTTGTTGTGTGTATTTTCACTACTTTGTATGTGTGCTCCCGCCACTTACATGGGTTAAATGCGTGCACTTGGATTGGTTAAATGCAGAGCACAAATTCCGAGTATGGGTCACATACTTGGCCACATGTCACTTCACTTCACTATTCCGATCTATATTTCCAAATATTGAAAATATATTGTTGCAACATACCCTCCCAAACTGGAAAGATGACAAGTCAGGATGGGCTGATGTGTTCAGAATCTGAGGACATTGCAAATCATAAGTAAAGAGTTTTTATGATTTTATGATTATTTAAATATTTTATTCCTAAAATCTAAGTGAAATATTATCTTCATTTCCAGCATTAAATCCAGCAAAAAATACACTAAGAAGTAGGTGAAACATCATATGTATAATGTTGGTTAAAACCCTGGCTGAGAAGGTAACAAATGCCTAACCTTACCAGAAAAATGCTAAATTTGCTTATCACAAAGCAGGCAAGCTCAGGACAAGCTCTTCTCTGGTTCAAGTAAAAGAAATGAAAAGATAATGTGTTTGTGGAGTGGAAGAATTATTTACCTAGCAAGGGCCGAGGCTTACTGAATATTATTGCAATATTTATTTATTTATTTATTTATTTTACTGCTGATGAAAGAACCATTGCTGAAGTTACACAAAATTATTATTTTTTACCTACAAAGGTGGAAGTCAGGGAATGTTTTCAAATCCAAAAAAACAAAACGAAAAAAAAAATGTAAAGGGACTACATCAATGATAATGTAGTGATACAGATTGGGGCTTCTCTTATTAAACATGCTATTAGTAACCAAGTAACTAAGCTTTACCTTCTCTCATTGAGTGGCAAGGCTAGGAGGTGTCTGATGTTACCAAGTGGTAAGAAAAGGTGGCTGGGTAGTGAGGAGAAGGTGGCTGATGTTTCTAGCTGGTAAGTAGATGAGGCTGATGTTACTGACAGGTAAGGAGATGAGGCTGGTGTTACTGGCAGGTGAGGAGATGAGGCTGGTGTTACTGGCAGGTGAGGAGATGAGGCTGGTGTTACTGGCAGGTGAGGAGGTGAGGCTGGTGTTACTGGCAGGTGAGGAGGTGAGGCTGGTGTTACTGGCAGGTGAGGAGATGAGGCTGGTGTTACAGGCAGGTAAGGAGATGAGGCTGGTGTTACTGGCAGGTGAGGAGATGAGGCTGGTGTTACTGGCAGGTGAGATGAGGCTGGTGTTACTGGCCGGTGATGAGATGAGGCTGATGTTACAGGCAGGTAAGGAAATGAGGCTGATGTTAATGGCAGGCAAGGTGATGAGGCTAATGTTACTGGCAGGTAAGGAGATGAGGCTGATGTTACCGGCAGTTAAGTAGATGAGGCTGGTTTTACTGGCAGGTGAGAAGGAGGCTGGTGTTACTGACAGGTGAGGAGGAGCATGATGTTACTAGCAAGTAAGTAGATAAGGCTGGTGTTACTGGCAGGTAAGGAGATTAGGCTGATGTTACTAGCAGGTAAGTAGATAAGGCTGATGTTACTGGCAGGTGAGGAGATGATGCTGATGTTACTATCAGGTAAGTAGATGAGGCTGGTGTTACTCGCAGGTGAGAAGGAGGCTGATGTTACTGTCAGGCACCTGATTTGGCTGCAGTGAATACAACACAAGTGCAATCTTACAAGTAAATAGGTGTGTATACTGTATAGACAAATCTCTTACACGGGACACACATGTTCATTGGGTCTGTGAACGACTTTCACAAAGATTATATTTCTTATGTAGGCTGTGGTTTTATGGTGTTGATAGTAAAATTATTTAGCTTTTTTATCTGTATTAGAAAGTGTCATTAGGTATGGTTTGTCTACCTGGTACGGAAACCTTAACGTAAAATCCAAAACAAAGATACAAGGTATTGTACGAACTGTTATGAAATTGACAGGACAAAATGACTATCCCAGTATTCTGTCTCTTTTTGAAAAATGTACATTTAAAGAGGCCAAAAGGATTTTAAGTTATCCGTCCCATGTTTTACATTCCAGCTATGAACTGTTACCCTCTGGGAGAAGGTACTGGATCCCACGCTGCAAATTTGTTGCTAAATCTGGAGCGGTGAGTGGAGCAGTTTTTTAATCTGATATCTGTGATGGTGTATATTGATGTGTATGTCTATTGTATGCATAGTATTTTTTATATTCTTAGGTGTACCAGGTGATGTTGGAATGTTGGTTTTGAGTCTACTCCAAATTTCCTTACCAGGGACAATAAAGTATATTTCATTTAATTTCAAACTCAACAGGCTGGCAGTAGGCTCACTCTACCTAGTATTTTACTTCACCTTCAAGATCTAAGGGACTCTGGTAATTTGTCATCATGCAACAGCAGGACCACATCTGATTTACTGTGCCTGCCAAGGTGAGGGGAACTGGGGAATCCCAAATGTGGTACTCTTTTATTCGCCGAATTGCACGTTCAGTGAGGATACGGAGTCTGGCAATGGGCCTGGGTTCTCTGTTTCCTCTCTGCTGAACTGGCCATGGTGCTTAAAAGGGGGAATGATTAATTTTGCCCTAACATCCTCTAGTAATTTTCCAATGAGGAAGCCCTTGTCTGCCATAACCTAATCACCTGTGTTCCCTTTACTACCATCAATGGCAGTGTCCACTCATTTTCATTGTATTGAACTGGCATTTGGATTTTTCCCAGCACTGGTATTGTAGCAACAGTATATTATGAGAGATGAATTTCAACTGGCTGCAAGGAGCAGTCAAACAGGAACTCTTTGTATAACGATTTGCAGTCGGGAATTAAACCAGGCCATGCTGGTTTCGTCTGGCCAGAGAAGAACTGGCCCCCAGACTCAGCCTGGTTTCTCCCAAGGTTTTTTCTCCATTTCTGTCACTGATGGAGTTTTGGTTCCTTCTCAATGTCGCCTTTGGCTTGCTTAGTTGGGGACACTTGACTGATTGCACAGACACTATTGGAAGAGAGCTGAACTGGATGATGACATCAATGAACTGACTTTAACTTGAAAATGACTGTTTGTTATTGTCTTCTTGCATTATTGACAAAAACTATTTTCCTGTTTGACACTGTAAAACTGCTTTGACACAATCTGTACTGTATAAAGGCCAATTCACACCGCACCGACAACCGCCGACAAACGCCAACAGACACGTTGGCCGCTGGATTTAGAATTTTATGAAAAATAACTGTCATGTTCACACTGCCCCAACAGACACCAACAGACTTCAAGTCAGGGAGAGTTAACTACAGGGAGAGTTAACTAGGGGAGAAAATGGATGATCTTGTAACAACAATCAAAATGATACTGTTATTAATGTCTTTGCGTGTCATTCTTCGCCTGAAAAGACGGCGAATAAAACGAAAGAGGCTGTGGGTGAAGCCATGGTTGCTGCGACGGGGAAGACGGGGCGCCTACTTAAATTTATGCAGAGAACTGCAGTCGGAAGATTTACAAAGCTTTCAAAATTTTGCTCGGGTGGTCCCTAATCAGTTTCAGCAGTTACTTCAGATGGTGACACCAATCATTCAAAGGCAAAATACAAATTTCAGAGATGCCATTTCACCTGGTGAACGCCTAATGATAACTCTTCGCTTCTTGGCAACAGGTAATAACCTAATGTTTCCTCTTCGATCCGTGTAAATAATTAGCAGTGTTGATAATTATACAAGAAATAGGTTGAAATGTTCAATACTGTAATTCTAAAAGCTTTTTATTTATTGTTTTATTCACAGGGGAATCATTTCGTAGCCTGCTTTACGCTTTTCACATCGGATGCTCAACTTTAAGCGAACTTATACCCGAGACATGTAGAGCCATCTATCAGGTTCTCAAAGAAAGACATCTTAAGGTATGCATTCCGATCCTCACCACTTTGGTTTAATCAATATGTCAATTTATAATTACCTTATTGCAAAGAATAAGTGGGTATCCGCTCTGTTCTTCTCGTTTGAAGTATGCGCATCGTTATGGGAACTGTCCGGTCAGGTGGTGCTGAACAAAGCCAGTGCTGTTAGCGCTACATAGTTCAATAATATGGTCAGCGCTACCCTTACGCAAATTAACCGGGGTATTACTGCAAATAAAAATACAAATGGCAATCGATACGCCAAAAATAAACAAACAAATAAATAAAATGTTTTTACTATAATTAAACCATGGTTAATTTATTTTTATCAGGGTAAACTATGCACAGAGATTAATGCACAGTAGTACATACATGCATGTTGTATACAACATCTCAATCTGCTTATAAAGACTGCTCAAGCTGTTATTAAATGGTACATTCCTTTCTGCTAAGATTATTTTTCATTTTCTATATAGGTTTGGGAACAAAACAAAATACCCTTTTTTTGGAAAGAGACAAGAATAAAAACTATACTTTAAAAAGTGATTCTTTATTAGTGTCAATTACTAATTTAAATTCGTACTTTAAAATATCTGGGAGACCATGAAACTAGGTAATCTTAGAAATACATGCAGGTATAACTATAGGCCTATACAAACGAACAAACATACAGTACAAACACACGGAGTGAGACCTGAACATTTACCAGCCCTAATAATAATAGTAATAATAATAAAAAATTTGGACTTTAGATGCAATTAAGTGATTTAGGGACTACAACGGATGTAAATATGGAGCTGCATACTGGCTTGAAGAAGGGCGAGGGGACAATAATATTTGATGTATTTGAAATTGTATGTATTGTAGGTGGTGTGGGTCTTCTATTGATCTTAACTGATGCTCTATATACTGACAAAAGGCATATATGCTGTCATTCTTGGGTGGCTGCAGATTCTGGTGCTTCTCTGTCAGGACTTTTAGGGTTTCATTTATTGTCCCAAGAATGGCAAGGTCTTGGGCTTGTGCAGGATCAGATGAATTTCTTCTTTGACTACGCCTTTTTTTTCCTTTAGGCTGGACCTCTTCCTCCTCCTCTTCCCTTTCTTGTTCTTCCTCTTCTTGCTCCTGCTCTTTATCATCACGTCTGTCATCACCTTCACCCTCTTCAAGTGAAGTAGTAGAGTCCTGTAAAATATTGTTTAAAAATGATTAATTCATGATTTATTTACAAATGTATTATTATGTAGACCCAACAAACGCCGATTAAACATGTTCAGTCGGGTTAAAACCAACTCCGACCAACGCCAACAAACGCCGACAGGGTTTGTCGGCGGTTGTCGGTGCGGTGTGAATTGGCCTTAAAGTGCTATACAAATAAAGGTGACTTGACTTGACCGATTCTGGAATTAGAGATACAGTGTGTCAATCTGGTGTCAATTTACATGGTTGCTGTCTTCCCTGAGAGTTCCAGCTGCTGGACTTTACCAGCTCGTCTACTGCTTTTGCAGACCTTTTACAAATGGTTTGTTTTACCACATGAAATGTCATTCCTGTGGCTGATGACCATTTCTACCACAACGATGGCATGTCATTTCTTATTTGGCTGAAGAGCTCTGAGCCGATCTACTTGATGCAGAGAAACCTGAATGAGAAGACCCTCTCTGCGGTTTGTCCTTCTGTTTTCCCTGTGAATAGCTGGCAACATTCTGAACACCAGCACTGGAATGGTCAGCACGTTCTGTCAACTCCTTTGTATCCTTCTATGCCAGTACCAGTCTAAGAGAAAATTCACAGGCTTGTTTATAAGTCAAATCCTTCTCAGATAAGAGACGCTTGCGGTAAGCTTCGCCTGACATACCACAGTCAAACTGACCACTTAGTGCATCATTGAGGAACTGGCCAAACTAGCATGTGATAGTGTAACGGAGTGTAAAATAATGTTAAATTAATGCATAAATGGGGATAGCGCCATCTGTTGGTGCGTGATGTCATTTAGTGTGCGGAATAAAGACAGCCCACAGCAGAGCTAACGAGACATGCTGTGAGTGAGTTGCATGTTTTAAGCAGTCGGAGAATTATCAGCTAAAAGTGATTGAAATACACAGATAACCGTTTTATTGTGGATTTATCCTGTGGTGAACTTGTTGTTGAACTGTTAATATGTATTTGGCGTCGAATGTGTTGTTTTATGTTGAGTTATTTTGACTTTGTCACAATCGTAATTTAATTTGTGTTATCTTGTGTTTTATGGAGAACTTATTTATTCTCCAGGCAATGAAATCCTTATTTCCACGTGTTGTATCTCCATTGTGCAGTATGCAGCTCCACTCAGTAAAGAGGCCGCCCAGGCAAGACCGTCACACTAGCAAGTCTTTTCAAGTCAACAATATAGTCGGTTAATGTTTCACCTTCTTTTTGATATCGTCTGTGAAATCAGAAGCATTCAGTGAACAGTAATGGTTTTGGCTTAAAATGCAGCGACAATATTTCAGTCAATTCTTTGTATGTCAGATCTGTCACTTTCCACAGTTGATTTTAAACAAAGCAATCGTTTAGCCAGGGAAGACTTGAAATATTTGATATTTTGGAATAAATTATTGTGACTGTACTTTTATCTGCTTGATAAGTGTTATATATTAAGAAATGATTAGGCCTAGGGTTTGAGTTAGGTGCTCAAAACCATCTACATGATAGTCATACACCAGAATATCGTCGTCTCATGACGGCAAAATTATACCAGACATTATTATAATGTCATGATGATAAAATTGCCATGTCTGTGTATTGACGCCAAAGGTTTCTCAATGAAAGCAATTTGTTACCTCAATAAAGACGCTAAAGGGCACTTTTGGCGACTGTGTAATCATGCGCATTTGTCCTGGACAGGTGGCGATATCGGACAACGTAGTAATGAGAAGCTGTTGTCTCATACCCTTTTTCCAGTTAACCAGGTGCGATCTCTCAAGAATATAAGTTCCTTATCAATTCTCATTAAAAGACAAATGGCACAAATGTCCAGTTAACCTACAAAGAAATAATGCATCAGTATTTCATCACCCAAGATAAAACCCAAATCATTTATATTTATGTTGCATGTTCGTTAAGGCTACCTGTCAAATGACTTTTTTCCTAAGAAATGTCTCTTCACATACCTGTATCTTTTCAGTACTTATTCAGAAACACCTACTCAGTGGAAAAAGGCAGAAACCGTCAAAAAGGGACCTGTTGTGTAACATTCTTCAACATATGGATAGATTTCAACACTTGATACTTCATCACATTTCACAACATAGAGCAGTATCCATACAAAGATCTTCACAAGACATTCTACTATACAACCCTCTTAAAAAAAAAAAACGACACAGCAAACAAATGATTTGTTATTGAGAGAAGCTATAATCTCATATTCATAATCATATTTATAATTATTTAGAATGACTCATAAGCAGGCATATGTGCGAAACATAGAAATAATATAAAATAGATGGACAGCCAAGAGAGAAATGACTTGTTTCACATCAAATGCACATGTTTGTTACTGGCAATTTACTATTAATTTGGAGCGTATAATGAATGTTCAGTTTTTGAGTAGTTTCTTTCAACAGTGAGGGCTTATGGACAGACCCAATTTTTATGAGTCCAATGAATTTATTATTATTATTATTATAGGTCTCATTTCTTGGATTCATACTGAAAGGGTGTTTGTGGTCAATATTTAGATCTGGTGACTTAGCTCACAGGCAGCATTAAAAACAACATAGCCACCTGTAATGGGATATCTACTCACCCTTGGATAAATATTGATGTATTTCACATATTTACAATATTTGAAAGGGACTTACCCATTTAAAATGTTGTTCAGCATTAGCTTATGACGTTTATGTTAAAATTGTATGAATTTGGACATTTTTCACACACTGTCTAAATGTTTATATCTCATGGGATATATTGCCCTTTTAGGAGAATAAATCATGTATAGAATCTGTGGTCTATAGACTTTTGAATTTGTGCCCTGTTTTAGAAAATCAGTTCAATAGTTAATACTTAAAAAATACTTAATTCAATCATTTAGTTAGCTATATTCAATTTGTGTCAACACTTTCTATGGTAGACCAAAGGGACAATGTCAGGCAGTAAATTTGCCACCTGGGGCTTTGGGCCCCTCTCCTCAGACCCCCCTCTCATGAAGCTACAGGCCCTCTGACTTAAAAAAAAAAAAAATATATATATAGTTAAAAATAATAGATATCTGTACACTGTATATATATATGATTATATATATATATATATAATATATATATATATATCTATAATATTAGGGGCTGGGCAAGTTAATGCATTATTATGCGTTAACAAGCATTAGTTATTGATTAACCCGTCATTCTTTTATCGCGCGTAACCAGTTTTTAGTTTCATTAAGTCTTTTGCTCACGTTGCTCTGAATACACACAGCCAAACCATGGTCCAGGAGGGGGTAATCAGTACTGGGGCTTGGGATGAGTGTCATCACGCGTCTCAACCAATGAGAGCATTTGGGGTGGGGGTTTTGTTAACTTTGTGGTTTATTATTTTGAGTCGTTTGGGACGCGGTAACACACGGCCCTCTCACAATATATTGTTTTACAGATCTATTACTCTTGCTGCTCAGAAATGTTCACGCAAACATGCTGCACGTATCATCATAGCGCTCCACAACTCACTGATCTATAATACAGTATTGACCTCTCCTCTGCCCACCTCTTCCACCGGATCCAGGGATGGTTAACCACCCCCTGCTGAGGACACAGAGCGCTCACCCTAGTCATACGCGCCGCGCACGGTTAATGTTGCCTAGTGTTTAAGTACACCCTTATTCTCCCGCATCCTCTCTTCTCCCGCATCCCGCAACCGGAGTCTCTAACCGCCCCGTCACCGCACTCCGCTCGCATCAAGTGTTGTCCCCGCCGCACTCTGCTGCGTTGGTTCCCGCGATGTCAGGTCGTCTTAAAGGGGTCATATGCTTTGTTTATGACGTTCTAAAAAGAACATTATTTTGTGTATTGGTGTAATGCAATGTGTTTATGTGGTTTAAGGGTAAAAAAACACATTATTTTCCATATAATGTTACATTATTGTTTCTCCTCTATGCCCCCTTTCTGAAACGCGTAGATTTTACAAAGCTCATCAGTCTGAAAAAGCGAGGTATGCTCTGATTCACCAGCTATCCAGTGCGTTGTGATTCGCCGAATACCTCAAGCGTGTGACGGAAGTTCACGCCCCTTACCATACTGTGATTCCGAGTGATGCCTCTACGAGACAAACCAACAAAACCCATTATAAACGAGCATTTGTTGCATCCAGTGGGGACATAATTACTGATTATAATGCCTTATACTGTCTTTTTACGCGTTGTGTTGCATCGCGCCGCGTGAACATAAAACCATGTTTGCATTTGTGATCGTAGAAATTACAAACGCTACTCTACACTGCTCAACTCGCGTTTGAATCGTCAGTGTGGCAAATTCTTTAAATATAAAAATTTTACTTACAGGCTGTGAGTCAGAAGCATTAGACTGTCCTTGCAAAGTTGGAATTGACCCACTTTTTAGAAACAGCCTTTGTGCCACAGACGTCATTGTAGGCTACTGGTTCAGGAAACCGTCCTCATCCTCCATAAAATGTGCTGCACACAAAATAATATTTGGGTTGAACTGTTCTGGAAAAATTTTGTAAATACAACTTAACCACTGATCTAGTCGTGTCCTCTTTTGGAAGGCCAACAAAGTAGATTCGCTTTCACAACGCGTCTCCACAACATGGCACCCCGGCGGCTGCAAGCAATACTCCAATACTATAGCGAGAATCAAAGTTACACCTTCTTCTTTGCGTGAACATTTGGGTGGCGTTATGCAATCTTCCCACATCGTGACGTAGACATGTGGGTGCGTGTTTAAACGAGGCGTTTTAGGATGGCGTGGACGAGTCTTAACTTTTATATATAATATCTCTTTGGATTTGAGACTTAATCTTTGCAACTTTACAGATCTTCTTTATGCACCAAGAGCTTAACACTCCAAAGAGAAAAGAAAAATGGAAATCGCATCATATGACCCCTTTAAGGTGCTGTTCTAACTGTTATGATTGAGGCTCTGGACTTTGACAGAAACTTGTTTTTCTATACAACTATAAAATCTTTCTACAAAAACGTTAATGCCCTGCAATGGCAAATATATATTATTCCATATATTATATATTTTAATATATTAATATATACATTTATATTTAATTTGATTACATTAATTTTATAAGCTGAGATTTACAAGAAATATTTTAACTGCAACTACGTAAAAGGAATACTGCTGTAAAAAGCACCTTTTTGTTTAAGTGTTTGCAAACCAAAGTGTATTGCACTTTTTTTCATAATAGCAGTACGTATTAAATGAAAAAGTGCACAAACACTACTTTTGAATTAATTATTGAATTTTGTGCATAATGCGATTAATCGCGATTAAAAAAAATTAATTGTTGCCCAGCGCTAATATATATTATCTATATCTATTATAGATATATATATATATATATATATATATATATATTATATAATATCTGAACCCTACAAAGCTTTGAATGGATAAAATACACATAATGCAAACTTATTTATATAGTAGTGAATGTTTAGTAGTGTTATAGTAGTGAAACAAGATTGTTTTCTTGTTATATTGTTTATAATGAATAAATCTTTAGAAAGTTAAAAAATGAAGAGGAAAGGGTAGTGAATGGCGTCCCCGGGTCGCTAACTACCCGATGTAATCATTTAAGGGTTAAAATTTACGATACTGCATTCCGTTATAAGTTTGATGCAGGTCAACCTCTGGATTGAGTGAGCCAATGAGAATGTACTTTTGGATGGAAATTTTGATCCGTTCCTCTGTCAGAGGTGTTTTGCATATGTAACTGGATTGGGTGCTGATGCAAAACTATTAAAGATTCTTATAACACTACTATGTTGCATAGGTATCAACTTATAAAATACACTCTCATTTAGATCATGAAAATGCAATTCGATTCGTAGATACCAAACATGCATAGGTGAGATCCTTTACCTAGGATTCTATCATAACATGCCTAAAACAGTGACCATACAAAAAAGAATATACAAGACAGCAATATATACACACGGACCTGAAATATACTGTATATGTGTGGTTCATTCAAAGAAGCTTGTCATGAATAATAGAGAATCCATTTCTATGGGCATTATGTGTCTTTCCTATGAGGAAAATGAGTGAGAGCTGCTTTGCCTGCATTCCTTTGAGCAATAAAACCAGTGTTATCAGATGATTTGTCTTTCGTTGCAATGGAACCAGAGGCCTGTTCTGCCTTTTTGAGGCGTTAGCCGAATTTCGGAGGAAGGGTTCATAGACCCTCATAGTTGGCTTGTTGTTTGTGTGAGGGGGTGTTAGGGATTATTTGTTGAATATAACAAATAATTGTGTGTCTGATTTGTCCAGGTGCTACAACCTTTTTTATGATGTATGGAAAATCTTGAAAACCCAACCTGCTTCTGTCAAGTAAATGTTCATCTATAATTATTACTACTGTCATGATTTGGCCAGCATTCCATGTTTTTCTGTGGACTTTTTAGTTGTTTCCCGTCTGGTGTGTCCTTGTAGTCATGGTGTGTTCAAGTCATGTCGGATAGATCGTATTTACGAGTTGAAAGCACATGAACGCCATCACAAAGTCGTTATTATGAGTGGGAAACTCGAACATTTTTTTAAGCCCCGAGTTTCTGAGTTGGGGGGCGTGTCAGTGAGAAACATGGCGGAATCGATGGATGCAACGTCTGTAGTTGACGGTAAATTTTTGTTGAAATTGATAGTTTAGTTGTCCTATAAACTTAAATTGGTCATGTTCTTGTTATATGCAGCAAGTTAATGGAATACAAGAAAAAATGCTATAATTTCTGCACCTATAGGTGAGAAGTCGTTTGATTTGTCATGTTGCATTCGTTAACAGCCTCTTTTTTTTTAATCTCTGTATTTTTATAGCGTTTGTTGATGCTGACAACCAGTTACACTGGGATCCTGGTCTGACAACAACACCAGTGACCCAGGTGCTGTACCAAACAGAGGGTACCCCTTTCATTTATCTCCACGAGGCTATGAAAATACGACTGAACATTGGTAATTGACCTTTCTTCTTCATTTGCATCAGTTTACAGTTTCTCTCTGACACACATTGAATCTATTCACAATTTTGTGAAAATTATCATAGGCTAGTCATAGAATAGAGTAAGCGTGAGAAGTTCACATTTTTTTATGTTTTTGAAAGAAGTCTCTTCTGATCAGTAAGGCTGCCTTTATTTAGTCAAAAATACAGTAAAAATAGTAATATTGTGAACTATTAAAACAATTTAAAATAATTGTTTCCTATTTTAATAAACTTTAAAATGTGCTTTATATGTCCTGTGATCGAGCTGAATTTTTTCCAGTCTTCAGTGTCACTTGATCCTTTAGAAATCATTGTAATATAATTTTTCTGCTCAAGAAACATTTCTGATTATTATCCATGTTGAAAAAGTTGTGCTGCTTGAAATTTTTGTGGAAATATGGTGATACTTTTTCAGGATTCTGATGAATGAAAAGTTTAATGAACAGCATTAATTGGAAAAATATCAAATAGAAATCTTTTGTAATATTATAAATGTCTTCACTGTCACTTTTGATCAATTTTAATGCAGGGGGTGTCAACTCAATATATTCCTTCCATTCCTGGATGTATCGCGAGGGGAAAAAGGGGCCAAAAAAGGGTCCAGGAGCCACCCGGTCAGATTTTAGTTCTAACCCTGCTCCAACACACATACCATGTAGTTTTCAAAAAAGCCTGAAGGACTTGATTAGTTGGATCAGTTGTGTTTAATTAGGGTTGAATCTAAACTCTGCAGGGCTCCTGCCCTCCAGGAATTGAGTTCGACACCCCTGCATTAAATGCATTCTATGCTGAGATGAAATATTATTTGATAGTATATTTTTTTAATCTTATAACAGTTGGTTTTTTGATTATGTGAAAAATGTTTTCATAGTTGTTGCTGTTCAAATGTTTGTGGAAACAGTTTTCTAAATTGAAATAATCAAAATGTCCGCTTGAGCAGCAAATCGCATATAATAATGACTCTGAAGGATCATTTGGAAAACTGAAACCTGAGAGGGGGAAACAACCAAAAGAGTGCCCAGGTAAAAAAAAAAAAAAAATAAAAAAAAAATAAGAAAAAAAAAACAAAAATAAAAAAAATGAGTCTGAAAATTCAGCTTTGTCACAGACACGTTAACATTTTAATTATTTTTTTAATAGTCACAATATTTCAAGTTGTTTAAGAGTTTCACAATATTGTTTTACTGTATTTTTGGACTAAATAAATGCAGCTTTGCTGAGCATTAGAAACCTGTGTTTAAAAAAAAAAAACATATTCATATACTATATTATAAATCTATATATATCATAGTATATATATATATATATCTATATATATATAATATAATATATGTTTCCAAACATTTGACTGGTACTGTACTTATCTTCACAAATCTACAAATATCTTGCAGCTGACTCATATTTGTTCATTAAAGTGACACTTTAATGAACAAATATGACCTGATTTACATTTCACTGCTGGTTATACAGTATATTCTCTATATAACCGTGTATGTGACAATTTAAAAACTTGTAAATTTTTCCTTTAAATGTCACACTAATATTAACGTCAAATAAATAATCTAAATACTAAATAGTCAAAAAAATTAGACTGTACATCTGATCTTCTACACATAAGTGAGATATATTAAAGACACCGCTATAAAAAGCCAGTACCACAAACTGAACAATTTTTCAATGAATATGAATGTTTTTACTTGTGACAAATGTCTGTCTTTTGAAAACTGGTCATTGGTTTTTTTTTTTTTACAGCTAGTTGCATTGTGCAAGTTAGGGAAATGGGAGCATAAGAAGAACATAATATGATTCTTGTGTTTCTGTTCTTTCCACACAGATTCCAGCAGTTTCCCTGCTTTTACCACCGACATGTTGCCATCCTACTGTGCCTTCTCCAACCCTGAACCCTCTGGCTTCCCCACATCTCCTACAACACCTTCTACTTCACTACCTTCTTTGTCCACCTGTCCCCCACACTCAAGAACAAACTCTTTACCTCATTGATTTGATGCATGCACAGCTTATCAGCACTAAAGATGAGCTACCAAAATCACTGTCTGCGCTGGATGCTAGGATACGGATGGCCCGTAGGCAGAAGAAACTGTTAGCCCAGAAATTGACCGAGCAGTTGATCAGGCAAAAGTGGCAAGGAAGTGGGCGACTCTGAAGGATGCCTTTAAGAAAATTAAAGACAATAACAAATCAACTGGACGAGGTGTCATCAAATTTGAGTTCTACACTGAGATGGAAGAATTGATTGCAAGTAATCATGACGTTGACAAGAATTTGTCAGGGCCCTCTTCTCCATGGCCAAGTGATGTGTCTCCACAAGATTCCTCTTCCAGTAGCAGGCCACTTTCTCCTGAAGCTGAAACCTCCTCTCTATCTTCTGATGGTTCAACCATCAATTCTACTAGCCGCCGCAAGAAGAAAAAGAATGTTGGCCACCATGAACTCCTTCATTTTCTCAGGGAATCTGAGGAAGCTACTCAGCGGCAGCATGATGAAATCATGACACAGATGAATACATCACAGAAAACTTTAGACACACTTATACAAACGGTTTTGGAAAAGCAGTAGAATGTGTAATTGTGATGTGCCAAAATAAGTTTACCTGCATTTTAAAAATGCTTAGTGTTTTGTGTTCCTTTGTTATAAAGGTTTAATGGAGCACTTTTCAACATTTCATGCCATTAAAGGGATACCGCACCCAAAAATGAAAATGCTGTCATCATTTACTCACCCTCATTCTTCAAAATATCATTTTAGTTCAAAAGAAGAAAGAAACGTATTCAGGTTTGTAACAACATAAGGGTGAGTAAATGATGACAGAATTTAAATTTTTGAATGAACTATCCCTTTAACCTTGTTAATGAAAGATGTGAGAAAGTTCACAGTGCTGAGCAGACTTAAGCTTTGTAATTTACAAGAGCCTATTTTTCAAAAAAATTATGTTCACAAGCTTAAAAATCCTGGCCTTGCTCATTTATTGAAGACTGTTTACTTCAATTTCCTTAAAAAAAATGCATGTTTTAAAAGTGTAAGATGATACTGGTTGAATTTGTTGTTTTTGCAACATTATTGTTCAATGTTGTCATTAAGACAATTTATACATTTTCACTGAATTTCATACAAAAGGAAGAATTCCTTCAATGTTTCCATTTAAATTGCTTAATTAAAAAAAAGTAAACTGTTTAATTGTGCAATAAACAGAATACATTATACTGAACACATCTGAATTGTAGTACCATTAATATCTCTCTCTGTGTGTATATATATGTATAGGCCTATATGGATGTATTTTTTGTATGTTTTTGTTTAGTTTGTTTTTGTTTTGCTATGTACAATGCTTAGGCAATATGTAAATATGTCATGCCAATAAAGCAATATGAACTGAATTGAATTGAGTCAGTCAGAGTCAGAGTGGCTTATCATTTCAGCTCTATTCAGCTTGTACACAGTGAAACTGAACAGCTTTCCTCCAGGACAATGGTAGGCCTACTACAGGTTGAGCAACTTTGATAGTGACGAGGGCCAGAATGTTTTTCTCGTTTATATCAAGGGGCCAGATTACTAATCCACGTCCACACACCTTTTACACCGTCTTACTCAATTTCCTTTTTATTGAAGGAAATTAAAGTATAACTAATTGAATTGGCTTTTAAAGATTTTATTAAGTATAAAACTTGTGCAGTTATGCTAATTCAGAAGGAAAACTTTGTTGTCAGTGGACAAAAATATTACCCCGACAAGCCAATGTAAACATCTCAATTGCATTGTCTGTAAATTTGCAACAAACAAATGTACAGAGGTCCTTTTTTATTAGTGGCCTACAGAACATTCTCAAAACAACCAAAGAGGACAGTTAAAAAGGGCTTATTCAAAAAATAGTTATTCCAATTGGTACCATATAATAACCTGGTATCTGCAGGATGATTAAAATCAAATTTAAGACCTTTAAAGACCTTTTTAAGATCTGCACTTCACATTTCAGCCTTTAAACAATTTTTTAAGAAAAGGGATGAGTCAGAAGTATAAATCATCATATTAATTTAAATTATTATCATAATATTATATTAATAACATAAATATATCTTATGGCTTAAGTGCTAATTGTTTAGATTTTTATAATGCATTAGCTTTTTGTCGATCCACAGGTTCACATTAAAGATATGTAGCAAAAATAGCAGATGGGCTTATTGAAAAAGCACATTCGTTCTCTGCCAGCAGGTGTCACTTTCGGAACGGCAGAAATATAGTGGTTTCCCCGGTAACCGCAGTACACAAAGCTGAGGTGCAGCGCTCAAGTTTATTCAGCGAAATCACAGCCTTTTGAAGTTTAATCGTCATATTAATAATCCATATAACAATTCTTGTCTTTCCGTCCCCAAAGACCTCTTATAATTTAGACTTGTTGTACCATTTAAGAGTTTGCATGCAAGAGTTTGCAATGTAAACAATTTAACTGAAGACGTTTTAAGGACCCGCGGAAACCCTAATAAGAACATAGTCCAGTGCAAACATTTCTGTCATGCATTTGGCAAAAAGCTTTTGTTGACTATGAATTTTACCTTTGAAATTTGAGGCAAGTGCAACTCTGGCGTCCCCGTTGTTTGTGAGCAGTGGTGTGATGGCGATTTAAATAAAATACAGATTTACAAACATATGGGTATCCCTTTGAACTTGGTAAAAAGATAATCTGTTTACCATCTTGACGTGAAAATACTGTTTTCATGGTCAGTTTTTCATTTATTATTTGCTAATGTTAGTGAATGTTTACATTAGAGTGTACATCCTACTGCGCTGAAATTAATACAGGGAGCGGCTGGAAACTAGCGACCTCTCCTGGTTGGAGATAGTATTAACATCATAAACTGAAAGCAATCTTTACGTGACTTGCTTTTCAAATGTTTTAAAATTGATCATCCGAGTCTAATATGATCCAGCGGGCCGTACTAAAAGACACTGCGGGCCGTCAGTTGCCCATCCCTGGCCTACTACATAAAACAAACACCGGACTACAAAACTAAAAACTTTACATAAATTATATTAAATAGCTCAAAGAGTTAAATAAGCGCCAAAAGAGAAAGTAACTAAAAAATATATATAAAATAACCAAAATAAGAATTGAACATGTATACGCAGACTACAGAAGACTACATAAAGCTTATGTAGCAGAGCTTCACTGATTAACGGAACATTGTGAGATTGCGATAAATTGAAGTGTGTGACAGCTTTTTAGTGATTATATGGAAGCTCTATTTGCTCACTTTTTTATGCTATAATCAATTCAGAATTTTAATAAAAGTTTTGTCTTACGTGCTGCTAACAGGATCAATGGCCACAAATTAAAATATGTACATGCAGCAAGTTAAGGAGTGACTGAAAAAGCAGAATGGATGAGATGGAGAAAAATCCATACTGTAAGTTACTGGTTTAGACACTATTACAAGAGAACGGTCAACCCTCTACATTGCAAGTAAATCACTCGCAAATGCGACTAAATCTTACTCTGGGCGACTAAATAATATCTAACATTAGCCACTGGCTAATATATTTTTAGATTTTACACGCCAGTATGTGTGTGAGAGGCGTTCAACACAGATTTTCACTGGATAAACACGCTGACTGAGCGCTTGAGAGTTTCGCTCTCCGTCAAGCGATCTGTACTATTTGGATGCGCTCAATGGATCATGTCATGTACTCAATGGATGCGCAGTATGTAGCACGCAGCGCACCTGTATTTGGCGTACCGTAAACTAGAGTGAAGGCGCACGACTCGCCGTCGCTTTACTGATAGCGCTGTTTCTCACACATGCAAAGAGAGAGAGCGAGAGTCTTGCATACCACGCTGAATCGACGCGCTACATGTAAACCATATTTTTGTTGTATTTTCCTGTCAAAATAACAGAGTTCATTTAGAATTATTCAGCTTTTAAGAACAAGCAGAAGATATGCCGGTTTCTCGGCAGTGGGCGGAGCTAATGCGCGAACAGCTCTCGTTGGCTGGCGCTCATCTATTACCGTCCCTGTTTTGATTTCAGCAAATCAGTTCCAGCGAACGCTGACAACGTGATTAATATTCATGAACCCAGCAGATAATAGTAGTAGTAGTATCTTTTAATAATAATTACTATTACCTATGACCAACAATATCTTAAGATATTAAGATCTTAATATCACCAGTCCTAAGTTCAGTTAAAATGACAAATATGCATTCATTCATGGTTATCAAGTTTTAGTTCTAATCACTAGTTCTATCATTAAATAGTGCTTAATTATCATAATATAATGCTTGATTGGCTGAAGTTAAGAGTGCACATTCAGATATTTAAGAAGCGGTTCCATTTTACAAAGATAAGCTGATTGGGTGGAATCATGTGTGTGTGTGTGTGTGTGTGCCTACTTAACCATATTTTGGGGACAAATTTGTACCCAAAGGTGAGCAAAGCCTGACAAAATCGGCAAAAACTTCAATTTGTGGATGTCCTCATTTGTAAAACTGTTAAAATAAAGTAAACCAAGTTTTTTTTTACTTTTGAAATTGTAAAAATGCAGAAAGTTTTCTGTGAGGGGTAGGGTTAGGGGTAGGGGTGGGTTTTAGGTTAAAAAGTGTATAATTATCTGTATATAAAAACAATAGAAGTCTATGTAATGTCCCCATTTAGATAGCTAAGTAAACGTGTGTGTGTGTGTGTGTAAAATAGTATATCAGTCTGGCGAGTAAACAAAAAAATGTACTAGCCAATGGCGATTATATTGCCAAGGTGTGCGTAGAGGGTTGAAGGTATAAACAGAAAATCACAAAATATGTTGGACGTGATCCTTATGTTATGAAGAGAAGCGATTTTTCAACTAAACTGAAATACTTGCCTGCCATCGGAGCGGTGGATATAGGCTAAGCAACTAACCCTGACTGCAAACAAGCTATTTCGGAAGTGAATCCAGCATTTATATATGGGATGGGGGATATATGTCACTCCTAAACTTGCTGCATGTACATATTTTAATTTGTGGCCATTGATCCTGTTAGCAGCACGTAAGACAAAACTTTTATTAAAATTCTGAATTGATTATAGCATAAAAAAGTGAGCAAATAGAGCTTCCATATAATCACTAAAAAATCACTAAAAAGCTTTTTGCCAAATGCATGACAGAAATGTTTGCACTGGACTATGTTCTTATTAGGGTTTCCGCGGGTCCTTAAAACGTCTTTAGTTAAATTGTTTACATTTAAGGCCATGAAAATTCTTAAATGGTACAACAAGTCTAAATTATAAGAGGTCTTTGGGGACGGAAAGACAAGAATTGTTATATGGATTATTAATATGACGATTAAACTTCAAAAGGCTGTGATTTCGCTGAATAAACTTGAGCGCTGCACCTCAGCTTTGTGTACTGCGGTTACGGGGAAACCACTATATTTCTGCCGTTCCGAAAGTGACACCTGCTGGCAGAGAACGAATGTGCTTTTTCAATAAGCCCATCTGCTATTTTTGCTACATATCTTTAATGGGAACCTGTGGATCGACAAAAAGCTCATGCATTATAAAAATCTAAACAATTAAGACACTAAGATATATTTATGTTATTTAATATAATAATTAATTGATAATAATTGTTTCAATTAATATAATAATTGATACTTTTGACTCATCCCTTTTCTTAAAAAATTGTTTAAAGGCTGAAATGTGAAGTGCAGATCTTAAAAAGGTCTTTAAAGGTCTTAAATTTGATTTTAATCATCCTGCAGATACCAGGTTATTATATGGTACCAATTGGAATAACTCTTTTTTGAATAAGCCCTTTTTAACTGTCCTCTTTGGTTGTTTTGAGAATGTTCTGTAGGCCACTAATAAAAAAGGACCTCTGTACATTTGTTTGTTGCAAATTTACAGACAATGCAATCGAGATGTTTACATTGGCTTGTCGAGGTAATATTTTTGTCCACTGACAACAAAGTTTTCCTTCTGAATTAGCATAACTGCACAAGTTTTATACTTAATAAAATCTTTAAAAGCAAATTCAATTAGTTATACTTTAATTTCCTTCAATAAAAAGGAAATTGAGTAAGACGGTGTAAAAGGTGTGTGGATGTGGATTAGTAATCTGGCCCCTTGATATAAAGGAGAAAAAGTGCTGGCCCTCGTCACTATCAAAGTTGCTCATCCCTGTAGTAGGCCTACCATTGTCCTGGAGGAAAGCTGTTCAGTTACACTGTGTACAAGCTGAATAGAGCTGAAATGATAAGCCACTCTGACTCTGACTGACTCAATTCAATTCAGTTAATATTGCTTTATTGGCATGACATACTTACATATTGCCTAAGCATTGTACATAGCAAAACAAAAACAAACTAAACAAAAACATACAAAAAATACATCCATATAGGCCTATACATATATATACACACAGAGAGAGATATTAATGGTACTACAAATTCAGATGTGTTCAGTATAATGTATTCTGTTTATTGCACAATTAAACAGTTTACATTTTTTTTTATTAAGCAATTAACAAAATAGCTGTAAAAAAAAAAAAAAAAAAAAAAACCAATGACCAGTTTTCAAAAGACAGACATTTGTCACAAGTAAAAACATTCATATTCATTGAAAAATTGTTCAGTTTGTGGTACTGGCTTTTTATAGCGGTGTCTTTAATATATCTCACTTATGTGTAGAAGATCAGATGTACAGTCTAATTTTTTTGACTATTTAGTATTTAGATTATTTATTTGACGTTAATATTAGTGTGACATTTAAAGGAAAAATGTACAAGTTTTTAAATTGTCACATACACGGTTATATAGAGAATATACTGTATAACCAGCAGTGAAATGTAAATCAGGTCATATTTGTTCATTAAAGTGTCACTTTAATGAACAAATATGAGTCAGCTGCAAGATATTTGCTGATTTGTGCAATATAAGTACAGGAACCAGTCAAATTTTTGGAAACAATATATATATCTTATATATATATGTTTTTTTTTTTTAAAGGTTTCTAATGCTCAGCAAAGCTGCATTTATTTAGTCAAAAATACAGTAAAAACAATAGTTTGAACTATTATAACAACTTAAAATAATTGTTTACTATATTTAAAAAAATAATTAAAATGTACTTTGTCATGTGATCAAGCTGAATTTTCAGCATCATTACCCCGGTCTTCAGTGTCACATGAACCTTTCAGAAATCATTCTAATATGCTGATTTGCCGCTCAAGAGACATTTTGATTATTATCATGTTAAAACTGTTTCCCAAACATTTGAAGCGCACAACTATGATAAAATTCACATTGTTATAAGATTACAAAAAATATATATAACATAATACTTTCACTCAGCAAGAATGCATTAAATCAGGGGTGTCAAACTCAATTCCTGGAGGGCAGGAGCCCTGCAGAGTTTAGATGCAACCCTAATTAAACACACCTGATCCAACTAATCAAGTCCTTCAGACTTATTTGAAAACTACATGGTATGTGTTGGAGCAGGGTTGGAACTAAACTCTGCAGGGCTCCGGCCCTCCAGGAATTGAGTTTGACACCCCTGCATTAAATTGATCAAAAGTGACAGTGAAGACATTTATAATATTACAAAAGATTTCTATTTGATATTTTTCCAATTAATGCTGTTCATTAAACTTTTCATTCATCAGAATCCTGTAAAAGTATCCCATATTTCCACAAAAATTTCAAGCAGCACAACTTTTTCAACATGGATAATAATCAGAAATGTTTCTTGAGCAGAAATTCAGCACATTACAATGATTTCTAAAGGATTTCTAAAGGATCAAGTGACACTGAAGACTGGAGCTATGATGCTGAAAATTCAGCTTTGATCACAGGACATATAAAGCACATTTTAAAGTTTATTAAAATAGTAAACAATTATTTTAAATTGTTTTAATAGTTCACAATATTACTATTTTACTGTATTTTTTACTAAATAAAGGCAGCCTTACTGATCAGAAGAGACTTCTTTCAAAAACATAAAAAAATGTGAACTTCTCACGCTTACTCTACGTTTCTATGACTAGCCTATGTAATTTTCACAAAATTGTGAATAGATTCAATGTGTGTCAGAGAGAAACTGTAAACTGATGCAAATGAAGACGAAAGGTCAATTACCAATGTTCAGTCGTATTTTCATTGCCTCGTGGAGATAAATGAAAGGGGTACCCTCTGTTTGGTACAGCACCTGGGTCACTGGTGTTGTTGTCAGACCAGGATCCCAGTGTAACTGGTTGTTAGCATCAACAAACGCTATAAAAATACAGAGATAAAAAAAAGAGGCTGTTAACGAATGCAACATGACAAATCAAATGACTTCTCACCTATAGGTGCAGAAATTATAGCATTTTTTCTTGTATTCCATTAACTTGCTGCATGTAACAAGAACATGACCAATTTAAGTTTATAGGACAACTAAACTATCAATTTCAACAAAAATTTACCGTCAACTACAGACGTTGCATCCATCGATTCCGCCATGTTTCTCACTGACACGCCCCCAACTCGGAAACTCAGGGCTTAAAGTACATTTAGAGTTTCCCACTCGTAATAACGACTTTGTGGTGGCGTTCATGTGCTTTCAACTCGTAAATACGATCTATCCGACATGACTTGAACACACCATGACTACAAGGACACACCAGATGGGAAACAACTAAAAAGTCCACAGAAAAACATGGAATGCTGGCCAAATCATGACAGTAGTAATAATTATAGATGAACATTTACTTGACAGAAGCAGGTTGGGTTTTCAAGATTTTCCATACATCATAAAAAAGGTTGTAGCACCTGGACAAATCAGACACACAATTATTTGTTATATTCCAACAATAATCCCTAACACCCCTCAACCAACCAACACGCCAATAATGGAGCCTTCCCCCAAAATGTAACTAACACCTCAAAAAGGCAGAACAGGCCTCTGGTTCCATTGCAACGAAAGACGAATAATCTGATAACACTGGTTTTATTGCTCAAAGGAATGCAGGCAAAGCAGCTCTCACTCATTTTCCTCATAGGAAAGACACATAATGCCCATAGAAATGGACTCTTCTCCTAATTAATTCATAGACAAAGCTTTCTTTGAATGAACACACATATACAGTATATCCTCAGGTCCGTGTGTATATAATTGCTGTTCTTGTATATTGTCTTTTTTGTATTGTATACTGTTTTAGGCATGCTTATGATAGAATCCTTAGTTAATATGATCTCACCTATAGCATGTTTGGTATCTACGAATTTGTATTTTCATGATCTAAATGAGAGTGTATTTTACAAGTTGATACCTATGCAACATAGTAGTGTTCTAAGAATCTTTAATAGTTTTGCATCAGCACCCAATCCAGTTACATATGCAAAACACCATGCTAGAGACAAAGGATCATAAAATGTCCCTCCAAAAGTACCATTCCTCATTGGCTCACTCAAATCCAGAGGTGTGACCTGCATCAAACTTATAAGGCCATGCAAGTATCGTACATTTTACGACTCAAAATAATAAACCACAAAGTTAGCAGAGAAGTGCTCTTGCTCAGCACAGTGGAGTGCATCGTTTAGTTGTCTTTACATGCTATCGGAAACTTCCTATTTCCCACTTATGAAGTCGTGATTACGAGCACGTTGCATTCTTTTCTGTTAAAAACAACAGTTAACAGTGGTTTGTGAATGCTGATGCTTAGCCTAAATAATTTGATAGGGATCATTCATGTGAGCGCTGCTGCAGTCTTAGGCCCACCCCAAATGCTCTCATTGGTTGAGATGCGTGATGACACTCATCCCAAGCCAGTACTGATCTACCCCTCCTGTGACCCATGGTTTGTCTGTGTGTATTCAGAGCCAGTGAGCAACAGACTTTCATGAAAATAAAAAACTGCGTTAACGCGCGATAAAATAATTGTCGGCGTTAATCAAATAATGCATTAACGCTATAATAATGCGTTAACTTGCCCAGCCCTAATATATATATATATTTTTTTTTTAAGTCAGAGGGCCTGTAGCTTCATGAGAGGGGGGTCTGAGGAGAGGGGCCCAAAGTAGAGACCTGCGCGCGCCCGCCCGCTCTCGCAGAAATACATCTTATCTGGTCCCGCTCCCGCCCGCAAAAGCCCGCATAAAAGTAATCTATATAGACTTTTTCAGTACATCAAAGAAATTTACATGAAATGGTTCTGTAACATCTCCTAAGCTCCACAACATCCCAGCATAAACACTCCCGATAAAATATTTGTTATTTAGGCTAAGCATCAACATTAACAAACCACTGTTATTTTTAACAGAAAAGCAAGCATGGGCTGCTGCGTGCATGGTTTGTCATGGCAGAATGCGAGCAGCGCTTCCTGTATTATCACTAAAAGCTGACATCTCAGTTAATCTCTATCTCATAAAGCTCTGTTATAACACAATAAATGTATGCACAATGAATCTTTCACAATGTCTACACTTCGTGTGTCCAAATGAGGCCGTTCGTGAGCACGCAATTTCAGCACTGTGGTGAGTAGATTCTAACTTAATAACCTCTGATTGGCCATTGTGTTCTAGAAAAAAACAGCTGAGTCTGTGATTGGCTACATTGCGCTACCCTTTAAACACGTGTTATAAATAGAAACTATGCCTAACTTGCGCATATCAATCATTTTAATGTTAATATTAGTTGTTCTTTTAGCTTTTGTACAACAGATAAATAACAATTTATATGTTTTAGACACTTTATATTGAGATAATTTCTATTTTGCGGGAGTCCCGCGAATCATTTTATTCTCCCGCATCCCGCACACACACGAGTCTCTTCCCACCCGCACCCGCACACTCATGGTCACATGCGCCCATCAAGAGTTGTCCCGCGCCGCACCCTGTTGCGTTGGGTCCCGCGGTACTCCCGCGGGAGTGCAGGTCTCTAGCCCAAAGCCCCAGGTGGCAAATTTACTGCCTGACATTGTCCCTTTGTTCTACCATTGAAAGTGTTGACACAAATTGAATATAGCTAACTAAATGATTAAATTAAGTTTTTTATTAACTATTGAACTGATTTTCTAAAATGGCACAAATTCAAAAGTCTATAGACCACAGATTCTATATATTGTATATATGATTTATTCTCCTAAAAGGGCAATATATCCCAAGATATAAACATTTAGACAGTGTGTGAAAAATGTCCAAATTCATAAAATTTGAACATAAACATTATAAGCTAATGCTGAACAACATTTTAAATGGGTATGTCCCTTTCAAATATTGTAAATATGTGAAATACATCAATGTTTATCCAAGGGTGAGTAGATATCCCATTACAGGTGGCTATGTTGTTTTTAATGCTGCCTGTGAGCCAAGTCACCAGATCTAAATATTGACCACAAACACCCTTTCAATATGAATCAAAGAAATGAGACCTATAATAATAATAATAATAAATTCATTGGACTCATAAAAATTGGGTCTGTCCATAAGCCCTCACTCTTGAAAGAAACTACTCAAAAACTGAACATTCATTATACGCTCCAAATTAATAGTAAATTGCCAGTAACAAACATCTGCATTTGATGTGAAACAAGTAATTTCTCTCTTGGCTGTCCATCTATTTTATATTATTTCTATGTTTCGCACATATGCCTGCTTATGAGTCATTCTAAATAATTATAAATATGATTATGAATATGAGATTAGAGCTTCTCTCAATAACAAATAATTTGTTTGCTGTCGTTTTTTTTAAGAGGGTTGTATAGTAGATAAAACGGTCTGTCTTGTGAAGATCTTTGTATGGATACTGCTCTATGTTGTGAAATGTGATGAAGTATCAAGTGTTGAAATCTATCCATATGTTGAAGAATGTTACACAACAGGTCCCTTTTTGACGGTTTCTGCCTTTTTCCACTGAGTAGGTGTTTCTGAATAAGTACTGAAAAGATACAGGTATATGAAGAGACATTTCTTAGGAAAAAAGTCATTTGACAGGTAGCCTTAACGAACATGCAACATAAATATAAATGATTTGGGTTTTATCCTGGGTGATGAAATACTGATGCATTATTTCTTTGTAGGTTAACTGGACATTTGTGCCATTTGTCTTTTAATGAGAATTGATAAGGAACTTATATCCTTGAGAGATCGCACCTGGTTAACGGGAAAAAGGGTATGAGACAACAGCTTCTCATTAAAACGTTGTCCGATATCGCCACGTGTCCAGGACAAATGTGCATGATTACACAGTCGCCAAAAGTGCCCTTTAGCGTCTTTATTGAGGTAACAAATTGCTTTCATTGAGAAACCTTTGGCGTCAATACACAGACATGGCAATTTTATCATCATGACATTATATATTGTGGTATAATTTTGCCATCATGAGACGATATTCTGGTGTATGACTATCATGTAGATAGTTTTGAGCACCTAACTAAAACCCTACGCCTAATCATTTCTTAATATATAACACTTATCAAGCAGATAAAAGTACAGTCACAATAATTTGTTCCAAAATATCAAATATTTCAAGTCTTCCCTGGCCAAACGATTGCTCTGTTTAAAATCAACCGCGGAAAGTGACAGATCTGACATACAAAGAATTGACTGAAACATTGTCGCTGCATTTTAAGCCAAAACCATTACTGTTCACTGAATGCTTCTGATTTCACAGACGATATCAAAAAGAAGGTGAAACATTTACCGACTATATTGTTGACTTTAAAAGACTTGCTAGTGTGACGGTCTTGCCTGGGCGGCCTCTTTACTGAGTGGAGCTGCATACTGCACAATGGAGATACAACACGTGGAAATAAGGATTTCATTGCCTGGAGAATAAATCAGTTCCACTGCATGCCTCGTTAGCTCTACTGTGTTTATTTAAAACAGTTTTCTTCTTTTTTAATCTTCTTAATCGAATGAAATCTTTTAGTTTTGTGATCATATAGTGGATGAGTTTTCAAGATTAGCTGTTATAATAAACATTTTCAATGAATTAATCACTAATCAATTCAATAATTAAATACAATATCTTCAGTGAAGTACAGAACAATTCAATTAAATTCTAATTTTAAGGGAAAACATCCCCACCTAGTGTCGAATACAACTCTAATTAGTGCAACTGTACACTAATAAAACAATTAATCCATTAAACACATTAAAACAACATTTTCTATAACATACCTGCACAATGGAGATACAACACGTGGAAATAAGGATTTAATTGCCTGGAGAATAAATACATTCTCCATAAAACACAAGATAACACACAAATTAAATTACGATTGTGACAAAGTCAAAATAACTCAACATAAAACAACACATTCGACGCCAAATACATATTAACAGTTCAACAACAAGTTCACCACAGGATAAATCCACAATAAAATGGTTATCTGTGTATTTCAATCACTTTTAGCTGATAATTCTCCGACTGCTTAAAACGTGCAACTCACCCACAGCATGTCTCGTTAGCTCTGCTGTGGGCAGTCTTTATTCCGCACACTAAATGACATCAACAGATGGCGTTGTCCCCATTTATGCATTAATTTAACATCATTTTACAGTCCGTTACACTAGCACATGCTAGTTTGGTCAGGTCCTCAATGATGCACTAAGTGGTCAGTTTGACTGTGGTATGTCAGGCGAAGCTTACCGCAAGCATCTCTTATCTGAGAAGGATTTGACTTATAAACAAGCCTGTGAATTTGCTCTTAGACTGGTACTGGCATAGAAGGATACAAAGGAGTTGACAGAACGTGCTGACCATTCCAGTGCTGGTGTTCAGAATGTTGCCAGCTATTCACAGGGAAAACAGAAGCACAAACCGCAGATAGGGTCTTCTCATTCAGGTTTCTCTGCATCAAGTAGATCGGCTCAGAGCTCTTCGGCCAAATGAGAAATTACATGCCATCGTTGTGGTAGAAATGGTCATCAGCCACAGGAATGACATTTCATGTGGTAAAACAAACCATTTGTAAAAGGTCTGCAAAAGCAGTAGACGAGCTGGTAAAGTCCAGCAGCTGGAACTCTCAGGGAAGACAGCAACCTTGTAGATTGACACCAGATTGACACACTGTATCTCTAATTCCAGAATCAGTCAAGTCAAGACCTTTATTTGTATAGCACTTTATACAGTACAGATTGTGTCAAAGCAGCTTTACAGTGTCAAACAGGAAAATAGTTTGTCAATAATGTAAGAGGACAATAACAAACAGTCATTTTCAAGTTAAAGTCAGTTCATTGATGATTCAGTGACGTCATCATCCAGTTCAGCTCTCTTCCAATAGTGTCTGTGCAATCAGTCAAGTGTCCCCAACTAAGCAAGCCAAAGGCGACAATGGCAAGGAACCAAAAGTCCATCAGTGACAGAAATGGAGAAAAACCCTTGGGAGAAACCAGTCTGGGGGCCAGTTCTTCTCGGGCCAGACGAAACCAGCATGGCCTGGTTTAATTCCCGGCTGCAAATCGGTATACAAAGAGTTCCTGTTTGACTGCTCCTTGCAGCCAGTTGAAATTAATCTCTCATAATATACTGTTGATACAATACCAGTGCTGGGAAAAATCCAAATGCCAGTCCAATACAAAATGAGTGGACACTGCCATTGATGGTAGTAAAAGGAGACAGCTGATGAGGTTATGGCAGACAAGGGCTTCCTCGTTGGAAAATTACTGGAGGATGTTAGGGCAAAATTAATCATTCCCCCTTTTAAGCACCATGGCCAGTTCAGCAGAGAGGAAACTGAGAGGACCCAGGCCATTGCCAGACTCCGTATCCTCACTGAACGTGCAATTCGGCGAATAAAAGAGTACCACATTTGGGATTCCCCAGTTCCCCTCACCTTCGCAGGCACAGTAAATCAGATGTGGTCCTGCTGTTGCATGATGACAAATGACCAGGGTCCCTTAGATCTTGAAGGTGAAGTAAAATACTAGGTAGAGTGAGCATACTGCCAGCCTGTTGAGTTTGAAATTAAATTAAATATACTTTATTGTCCCTGGTAGGGAAATTTGGAGTAGACTCAAAACCAACATTCCAACATCACCTGGTACACCTAAGAATATTAAAAATACTATGCATACAATAGACATACACATCAATATACACCATCACAGATATCAGAATAAAAAAAAACTGCTCCACTCACCGCTCCAGATTCAGCAACCGGCACAAACTAATTTTTGAATCTGTTCAATTTGCAGCGTGGGATCCAGTACCTTCTCCCAGAGGGTAACAGTTCATAGCTGGAATGTAAAACATGGGACAGATAACTTAAAATCCTTTTGGCCTCTTTAAATGTACATTTTTCAAAAAGAGACAGAATACTGGGATAGTCATTTTGTCCTGTCAATTTCATAGCAGTTCGTACAATACCTTGTATCTTTGTTTTGGATTTTACGTTAAGGTTTCCGTACCAGGTAGACAAACCATACCTAATGACACTTTCTAATACAGATAAAAAAGCTAAATAATTTTACTATCAAGAACATAAAACCAGTCTATGTAAGAAATATAATCTTTGTTAAAGTCGTTCACAGACCCAATGAACATGTGTGTCCCGTGTAAGAGATTTGTCTATATACACACCTATTTACTTGTAAGATTGCACTTGTGTTGTATTCACTGCAGCCAAATCAGGTGCCTGACAGTAACATCAGCCTCCTTCTCACCTGTCAGTAACACCAGCCTCATCTACTTACCTGCCAGTAACACCAGCCTCATCTCACCTGCGAGTAACACCAGCCTTATCTCCTCACCTGCCAGTAACATCAGCCTTATCTACTTACCTGCTAGTAACATCAGCCTAATCTCCTTACCTGCCAGTAACACCAGCCTTATCTACTTACTTGCTAGTAACATCATGCTCCTCCTCACCTGTCAGTAACACCAGCCTCATCTCCTCACCTGCCAGTAACACCAGCCTCATCTCCTTACCTGCCAGTAACACCAGCCTCATCTCCTTACCTGCCATTAACATCAGCCTCATCTCCTTACCTGCCTGTAACACCAGCCTCATCTCCTTACCTGCTAGAAACATCAGCCTCATCTCCTCACCTGCCAGTAACACCAGCCTCATCTACTTACCTGCCAGTAACATCAGCCTCATCTCCTCACCTGCCAGTAACACCAGCCTCATCTACTTACCTGCCAGTAACATCAGCCTCATCTCCTTACCTGCCAGTAACACCAGCCTCATCTCCTTACCTGCCAGTAACACCAGCCTCATCTACTTACCTGCCATTAACATCAGCCTCATCTCCTTACCTGCCAGTAACATCAGCCTCATCTACTTACCTGCTAGAAACATCAGCCACCTTCTCCTCACTACCCAGCCACCTTTTCTTACCACTTGGTAACATCAGACACCTCCTAGCCTTGCCACTCAATGAGAGAAGGTAAAGCTTAGTTACTTGGTTACTAATAGCATGTTTAATAAGAGAAGCCCCAATCTGTATCACTACATTATCATTGATGTAGTCCCTTTACATTTTTTTTATTTTTTTTTTCGTTTTGTTTTTTTGGATTTGAAAACATTCCCTGCCTTCCACCTTTGTAGGTAAAAAAATAATAATTTTGTGTAACTTCAGCAATTGTTCTTTCATCAGCAGTAAAATAAATAAATAAATAAATATTGCAATAATCTTCAGTAAGCCTCACCCCTTGCTAGGTAAATAATTCTTCCACTCCACAAACACATTATCTTTTCATTTCTTTTACTAGAACCAGAGAAGAGCTTGTCCTGAGCTTGCCTGCTTTGTGATAAGCAAATTTAGCATTTTTCTGGTAAGGTTAGGCATTTGTTACCTTCTCAGCCAGGGTTTTAACCAACATTATACATATGATGTTTCACCTACTTCTTAGTGTATTTTTTGCTGGATTTAATGCTGGAAATGAAGATAATATTTCACTTAGATTTTGGGAATAAAATATTTAAATAATCATAAAATCATAAAAACTCTTTACTTATGATTTGCAATGTCCTCAGATTCTGAACACATCAGCCCATCCTGACTTGTCATCTTTCCAGTTTGGGAGGGTATGTTGCAACAATATATTTTCAATATTTGGAAATATAGATCGGAGTAGTGAAGTGAAGTGACATGTGGCCAAGTATGTGACCCATACTCGGAATTTGTGCTCTGCATTTAACCAATCCAAGTGCACGCATTTAACCCATGTAAGTGCACCACACAGTAGTGGAACACACACACACACACACACACCCACACACTGTGAACACACACCCGGAGCAGTAGGCAGCCATATTGCTGCGGCGCCCAGGGAGCAGTTGGGGGTTCGGTGCCTTGCTCAAGGGCCTCACCTCAGTCGCGTGCTGATCATTCCCTCCTTCACTCCCCCCACCAACGTTTCCTGCTGGACCTGAGACTCGAATCTACAACCTCGGGTTCCAAGTGTGTATAAAAACACACTCTCTAATACATAATCTCAGTCTACACAGTGAACAATAACATTATTTAATGTTTAATGTAATTAATTGAAGCATGACTTAAAGGGGTAGTTCACCCCAAAATGAAAATTCTGTCATTTACTCACACTCAAGTTGTTTCAAACCTGTACGTATTTGTTCTGCATGCCATTATGATAAGGAAGCGATCGAGGCGGCCGTGTGACTGGAAGTACTGTTCGTCCCTACTTTCCGTTCTCGTCGCATATTTGAAATAGTCCATATTGAATAATGCAAATCTTCTCACTGCCAGCAGTTGTGCTTTTGGAGCGCAGAAATATATGTTTTCCTTACTTTTTATGGCTTTAAATTTGATACAACTAAATTTAAGACGTTTTAAGACCGTGAAAACCTTGATTATAAGAAATTGTGTTTTTTATGTGCTTTTAACATAACTTTGTGTGTATCTGGCAGTTGAAGTGTAAGAGAACTAATACTCACACGACGCGCTGACAGCCCACATTCTGGGGATACCTTAGACTTTATTACATCTATATTAAATAGTCTAGAATTTATTTTATTTTATTTTTTTTGGCAGAGAGAAACTATGCAATTTTGAAGAACCTACAGTCAGCATTTAAATGGCATCCTGCACAAACTGCTTAGTAAAGTTACAAATTACCTGCCTTTGCCATCTGATTGTGGCTACATCTCTCTTCTAGCACTGTAATTTCTGCAAAGGCTCCTTTCTGTAAACCTCTTGTCACACTGAGAACGGCAATGTCTTTCCAGAATGAGTTTGCAAATGATGTTTTGAGGTCTTTTTGATATGTGAAACATATTTCACATGAAGAAGCGTGAAAGGCGTCTTTTCAGTGTGAAGCCTCATGTGCTTAAGGGTTACTTTAAATCTGAAGCTCTTTTCACACTGATCACATGTAAAGGGCTTTCTGTCATGGATAGCTAAATATTTTAGTTTTGTTGAGCTCTTTCCCCAATGCAGGCTTATGGGGCTTTCTCTGTGTGACTTCTCATTTGCCTGTCAAAGCTTGTTTGTCGTGTGAAACTGTTTCCACACAGGGGCTTCTCTCCAGTGTGAATCATCATGTGCTTGTTAAAGCTTCCTTGTTGAGTAAAACTCTTTCCACACACTCTTGGCAGGTGAAAGGCTTCTCTCCAGTGTGAATCATCATGTGCTTGTTAATGTTTCCTTGTTGAGTAAACCTTTTTCCACACTGAAAGCAGGTGTAAGGCTTCTCGCCAGTGTGGACGCTCATGTGTTTTTTAAGGGTTCCTTTGTGAGTGAAACATTTTCCACACTTACGCAGATGAAAGGCTTCTCGGTAACACTAGAATCTGTTTCCGTCCTTAATGAAAACTACAGCAATACCAAGTGTAACACAATATTAGCACTCTAGTAATTAGTAACCAACAAGAAACTCTGATTAATGAATTAGTAAGTAATAGTGCTTAACCTAATGTGGTAGTTCACTATTAGTTAATCAGGAACTACTACTTTCCATACCTCCCCAAGAACAACTAAGAACTACTGTAAACAGGTTCATAATCAATATGCATAATAATGCATAATGTATGATTATTAATAATTAATTCTAAATTAATAAGTAACTCCAAAGTGAAGTTCATGGTAACCCACTAGTAATAACTCAAGTATTACCAAATTCTTCAGAAGGAATGACTAATTACTTGGATCAGTATTCTAAAGTGAATAACACGATAACTCTAGTAATTACTGAAATCATTCTAAGCTTTTGAGGTTTTTGTAAGATTCTGGATAGTCATTCCTTTTCCTAGATTTGGTAACACTTGAGTCATTACTAGTGGGTTACTGTGATCTTCTTTTTCCGTTAGTAATTCCGGAATTCCATTAGTAATTCAGTTAGAAGGATGTAGTAACACTTGAGTCATTACTATCCAAAAATTACCATAATCGCAAAAGGCTTATGACGTCATCAATATGAGGAGTTATCATGCGTTTTTCACTTTAGAAAGACTGAACTCCAAATATTTTTCTTTCCTATAGAAGAATTTGAATACTTTTGAGTCTTCTAGGGGTTTACCATGATCTTCACTTTAGAATTAATTATACATTATGCATAATTCACATTAATTACAAACCTGTATAGTAGCTCTTAGTAGATCTCCGGGATATATGTGGGAAAAAAGTAGTTACTGATTAGCTAATAGGACTACCCACTTTCACTGAGCGCTGATTACGTACTCACATTATCATTTTCTGTTAGTTACTATATAACACTAGAATGTTATTAGTGCATTAGTCATTTATTCCTATGTAGTTATTCGTTAACGACAGAGCAGTATTCTAAAGTGTTACCGGCTTCTCTCCTGTGTGAATTATCATGTGGCTTTTAAGGATTGTTTTTTGAATGAAACTCTTTCCACACAGTTTGCAGGTGAAAGGCTTCTCTCCAGTGTGAATTGTCATGTGGGCATTGAGAGAGTGTTTATGTGGAAAACTCCTTCCACATTGATGGCATGTATAAAGCTTCTCTCCAGTGTGAATTATCATGTGCCTTTGAAGGCTTGTTTTTCGATTGAAACCATTTCCACACAGTTTTTCAGTGTATGTCTTCTTCCAGTGTGATCGCATTGCCTTTGAAGGCTTGTTTTTCGATTGAAACTATTTCCACACAGTTTGCAGGTGAAAGGCTTCTCTACGGTGTGAATCATCGTGTGGGCTTTAAGGTTTCCTTGGTGATCGAAACTCTTTACACACCGTTGGCAGTTGAAATGACTTCTAGTTTCAGTCTTTTGAGCTCTTTTATGTGAGCAAATCTTTTCAGTCTGTGAGCAACTAGATGATTTTTGTCCAGTCATGAAATCATGATATTTCTAACATTGATCTTTGTCTTGCATTTCGTTAAGTTCTTCATGCTCCTCTTTCAGCGCCATCAGGTCTAGGGCGAAAAGAGACAAATACAAGTTAACCCTTGTTTAAATGCAACAATGTAGAACACAAAGCAACAATGGCCCAAATCTGCTATTCATGTCTAAAACAGGACTGTCAAACTCTTGTGGAGGGTCACAGTCCTGCAGAATTTAGATGCAACCAGCTCCAAACTTTAGTTCTCAAGTAATGAAGACCTTGATTCAGGTGTGTTCAATTATAGTTGAAGCTAAACTCTGTGGCCCTTCTTTAGGGTTTATTATATGCCTTCATTTTGAAACTTCACTTTTTTAAACCTTTCATTTTATTTCCTGGTATTTTACATTATTTCCGAATGCAGCAATAAAATGTGACTCGTACACGATCTTTAATTTAACATTTTATACCTATTTTTTTTATTAATTAATTTTATAGCATTTCTTTTTTGCAAAACTAGTTTCAAAGGTTTTATATATTTACCACTATTTTAATTCATGTTTAAATGCATTGCTTCAGAACAACATTAAGTATAAATACCTACACATTTTTGTGGTATTATTGCACTTCAGAAGGTATGTAAAGATTCACTCAACTCACGATGTGATACATTCAGAATCAGAATCAGAATCAGAATGAGCTTTATTGCCCGTATGGACACATCAGGAATTTGTTTTCGTGACAGAAGTTTCCACAGTGTAAAAGAATGACAGTGACAGAACAAAAACATAGATAATAAAAAATAGAAAAATAGAATGTAAATAAGGAATAAAAATATACAAATTGACAGTTGTATGTATTGTATGTACAGGTATATAACAATATACAGTTGTATGTACAGGTATATTATGTGCAAATTGAAATGTAGACTTAGTATGTGTGTTAGATAAATAAGTGTATGAGTGAATAAATAGTGTGTGTTCCACAGTTATTGTCAATAATATTGATCACGATACTGATCATGCTACTATGTCTATGACAAAATTGCTTCACATTCTATTTCTAATGAAATGATGCCAATAACAGTTTTTTAAAAACAACCCCAACAATAAGACACAAATGAACGAAGTCTCTTCGTATAAACAAGCTAAGGCCTTGTTTGTGCTCGTTCTATTTAAAATCAGAGGCAACCTCTGCATTTTAATCACAATCCAAACAAAGTAGTTTTTAATCTAAACTATATTGTATAATTTTGAAATCTGAAGCAAAAACAGAACGGTCTGACTTTAATTTTGTGAAACTATACTAAATAAAACATGTGAATCCAAGACACTAAACAAAACATAGAAATCCAAGATGGCGGCGCGGTCGGTCGCAGCGGCTACTCCGTGTCCCAAAACCGGTGTTTTTATGTCTGTAAGTCTCGTTTCCTCGTCTTCGAACAGTCTCATCTTATCACAAAATCATCAGATGAACACTCGGAAACACATCTATGTGTGTACAAACATCAGCTTTCTCCGGTGACTACTGAGAAGCTACGAGGCCTCTGTCTGCTGCTGAAGCCAAACCCCGAGACCGCGGCCTCGCTTACTGACGCCGGCGGTGTGAGAGGGGACAGAAGCGCGGCAAGCGTGGAGGCACACGAGCTAGGCTAAGGGCTTACCCCACTAGACCAGCGATTCCATCACTCATGCTCTCAAACGTTCGCTCGGCTTTTTCATAATAGCCGGTGACTTCAACCACGCAAACTTAAAGACAGTTTTGCCAAAGTTCAACCAACATTGACTTTGCAAAAAGGGGAAACAAACACAACTGGGACATTGTTTACACAACATAAAAGAATGCGTACAAAAACTGTACCCTGCCACCCAGCCTAGGTACCGATCACTCTCTGTTATGCTAATTCCAGCATACAGACCACTTCTGAAACTCACCAAACCGGTTCAAAAACTCATGACAGTTTGGCCAGATGATGCTACCTCAACACTACAGGACTGCTTTCAGTGCACAGACTGGAACATGTTTAAAGAGGCAGCCACCTACATCAACCACACAGACCTGCAGGAGTACACTGAAACTGTGAGTGCTTATATCAAAAAGTGCATTGATGATGTGACAGTCACCAAGACCATCACCACACGTGCCAACCAGAAACCATGGCTGACAAAAAAAAAACACAGACCTGAGATTATGCATTCAGATCAGGAGATAAAGCAGCCCTCAAAACAGCAAGAGCCAATCTGTCCTGTGGTATCAAAAATGCAAAACGGTCATATGCTCAAAAAATAAACAATCACTTCACAGATAGCAGAGACATACGGAGCCTGTGGCAAGCCATTCAGATCATCACTGACTAGAAGCCCCCGCCACAGGCCTTTGATAATGACACATCCCTCCCGGATGCACTCAACCACTTTTATTCACGGTTTAAAGTGCAGAATGACACACCTGCACAAAAACTGCCCATACCTACCAACGACCAGGCGCTCTGTCTGTCCCCAGCTGATGTTAGGAAGACCCTATCTAGGATTAACCCACGCATGGCTGCGGGTCCTGACAACATACCTGGCTGTGTACTGAGAGACTGTGCTGCACAGCTGACAGATGTCCTAACCGATATCT
>JADLZN010000409.1:0-170087 GCA_018155175.1 Sinocyclocheilus anophthalmus
GCATTAGAGACAGAAAGAAGCACTCCGCACCACATCCAGCATTTCAGCAGCTATACGATAATCCCCTCACTGCGTCCGCCTCTCTCTCTCTCTCTCCGCTGCCCTCACACACATACACACCCCCTACCCTCAGACACACTAAACCAGATTGGATTCGCTTAACCTTTCAGTGGCTTTGATCAAATGAGCTCACACTGCAATAACATTTACATTGACCCTCAACTCTCACACTCTCGCTGGGGAGAGAGGTCTTTACCTTCCTGTCTGCCACACACGCGCGCACGCTAGGTCAATAACATAATCAGATATCAATGGTGACCCCTGCAGTCATGATTGCTCGCTTTCTCTCGCTCGCTTTCTTTCATTGGACGGAGAGGATGAAATTATGAAATGGTCACTGTGTACGAGCCGACACACACACACACACACACACACACACACACACATAAATAAATAAAGACCAATACAAACACCTCCTGAAAGTAACAGAAGATGCATCTAAATGGCTCACTGTATCCATAAACCCATAATAGCTTCTATTCAGTCTGAAAATAAATGTTTCAGCATACAATATTTGATGACGGCGTATGTGGCAGAAAGATAGAACAGACACAGTGAGAGAGAGAGAAAAAGCTTTTTGATGTGACGCTCTGAGCGACAGAAGTGGAAAAAGACAAATTAGACCTAAAACATCAGAATAAACCCCCGATACTGTTAACAGACCTGTCTCACTCTCAGCCCTGCAACCACATACAAATGAAAGAAGAGTCTAAAAAAAAAATGCCTGGATGGTATTTAAACTATTTTGCATATAGCCAACTATCTATTCCTGTGCCAGGATAGACAGACCGAGAGAAGGAGAGAAAGTGCGTGCCACTGTCAAAAGCCTAAATAAATGTCAGTGGTGTATGAGGAGTACGATAGCTTCTCTGTAGGGACACGACGTCAAACAGTGTGTGTGTGGGTGTTGTGCGGTGTGTGTGTGTGTGTGGGAGAGAGAAAGAGAAATGAGGAAAGAGACCTGAGACCTGATGTTTGATAATATTTACCTCATCTTATCAGAGCACATTTAAATGGCTATCTTTATTCTTTTCTTTCTTCCTTTCTATTTTCCTCCATATTTCCTATGTTGTTTCCATTAAGCAAGTCACATTAATTCATGGGTACAGGATTGGAGAGGGGGGGGGGGGGCGGAAGCCACAGAAGATGGAGGCGTAATTAGAACCCCTGATACTGCCAAGTTGTTTAGTTGCTGTTTTGCTCTTCACTATGCATATTTAATTCAGGACCTCTTTTGTGTCTTCCCACGAATGCTTCAGATGAATATTGTATGGTGAGCTGTACAGCCATCTCTGCAGCATTCATTATGAACCACACCAAAATGTTTCACTCAACCCCAAATTACTCATTACAAAGATAATAAACCTAATCTCATCGCATTCTGTCTGTGAAATTATGTATTGATTTACTCTAAACGGCTGCATTGAGCCCTAGTCAGTAAAATTTGCTCATTCTCCATGCATGTTGACTGGGTCATGTGGGCCAGCGCCGGCTGATCTGAGCCATACCCAGTGCTAATAGAGGAATCAAACAGAAGACAGCCATATTTGATAAGGTTTCATGCAAACACAGGTCCAGGTTGTACTTGTGCATAGCAGAGGAAAAAGGAAGAACCTAATAACCCCTATCTCGTTTTTTTTTTTTCCTCTTACGTTTTCCTTTGGGTAATAAGAGAAGAGAAATGGTGGTAAAATGTCAGAAATATCATGAGGAATAGAAGATCTGAAGCATTGCTTAATGAAAACCTCTGGCCAGTGGCGCTGTGAGGCAGAGAGAGCTGCCGGTGTGGTCGGCTCAGAGAGCGGTAATTTCTCACCAGGCCCGCAACGCATTCCATTACGCCCGGCCACTGCGCAACATTACACACACACACACACTACACACACACACAACACACACACACAAACACACACAGCTAATACTGGAGGAGAGTGAAAATAAAGCTAGTGAAGCACCCATTACAACACTTTTCTTACTCTCTATTGTTGTCTGGAGGCGAAAAAAAAACACAAAGATTAATGTGCTGGATCTATGTGGCTGAGATTGTTGTGAACAAAAGGCCCCCCTGAGCCAAGCGTGAACCATCAATAGAGATCAGGATCATTGAAATGACCACTCGGAACAGGGAGCCAATTAACCCAGGCCTTGAAACTACCCCACAGAGCTCTGCTCGTTCCTGGTGTCTATATAACAACCTTAAACTGCCGTTTTAGAATGCCTGAAATGTGGCGCTAATCGTGTCATTCCATTAAAGGGGCAGTTGACCCAAAAATCTCGTCATTGCAACTATTCTGTGAAATAGAAAAGATTATGTTTCAACAGTTTTTGCCCAACAATGAAGTCAATGGGGTCCAAAACAACAGTGGACATCGACTTTATTGTATTTACAAAAAAGGTATTTTTCAAATCATCATCTTTTGTGTTCAACTACAGAAATAATGTCATATAGGTTTGGAATTACCTGAGGATGAGTAAATGATTAGTTTTAATTTTTGGGTGAACTATCCCTATAAAGTTCTTGAAATAGTTATTGACTGCATTTCTTCCAATTTCATTAACAAAGCACAATGCCTAAATTTCTGGTCTTGGCAGTGTACAATCTTCTTAGTGCTTTGCTTGTTATCTAGAGTAATGCTCAGGGTCAAGGTTCACAGGCGGCCAGCTATCGCTCCGTCTCCGGTAACCGTGCTCTTGTTTAAGTGCCGGCACACGTCTCTCCTCGAAAGTAACCACTTTTTCAATTACTCTGCCATCAGCTAGCTGTGTTGCAGATAATGGAAGGGTCTATAGCCTAGGCTAGCAACTAAATGTCAACTAAACAGAGCCAAATACCAGACACTTGTGTGATACAATATAGCTTCAGGTGAAAAAATCCCTGAGGATGAGACTGCCAAACCGAGCATTCATCTTCACTCCGAGAACTTGTTATTGGGGGATCAGAAGTAAATGTATCTTCAACAACAAAAAACATTTATTGTCTTACACTATTCAGCAACGCTAGCCTTGGGAAAAGGTCTTTTTGTGTGTTTCTTTCGCTTACTGATTACCAACGGCACCCTCAGGATGTTGGTGAACTTCACATAATTACATCTTGCAAGCTAGTCGCTCGATGCGCCAAATCAAAATTTGCATGGCTTCTGTCTCGAACCTTTACAAATAGATGGTCTCCAAACAATGTCAGGCAAAAGTCAATTTTTAAAATGATATGCAACACTCTCGGTTGCATCAGCAGGTATGGAGCGTTGTGATGAACAGCTTAATCCATGCTGCTGTGGCCTGTTTCTCCACACCCATTATTTTATTCCTGTACAAATGAGCATGGACAGGAGGGTAATGAATTCTACCCTCCAGTGAAATGGGAGGATTTTCTATTTGCCAGACACTTCCTTCCCCTTTAACTCTTTCATCTGATGGAGAGTGGACTTTCGGCGGTGGGCGGAGGGGGTGAGTGCCTGACTGATGGTGGGCTACAGAAAACAATCAGAGAAGAGCGAGAACCATCTGTCTCTACCGAGATGAGACGGGCCCGCCAGCTGCAATGTAAAACATAGCCCATATAAGCAGTGGTCCAAGCCCTAAAATTGGAATCGAGGTGCACTTTTGAAAACTGTATTGCATTGCATCAGGCAATACAGCCAAAATCAATATACCCCCAGTGCTGGAATTGGGCTCGAGCGACAATCACCAGAGCCACAGTCAGAGAGACATTTTCAGACAATGCCTTTTTCACGTTTCGCAATCAGTCCGGCAGGAGCGGGAATGGGTGGCAGAAGCCGAGTAAAGCATTTTCCAATCTCGTCTGGCATTCAGCTTCAGTCAATGACCAACAAGCCCTGTCTGAACAGCTACAAGTTGACTTACAACTCAACCCCATTTATAGTCTACGGCGGTGAAACTGCTAGTCCCTACCTTCCATCTCAAGGCGCTACTTCTGGAGGACTATATATATGGGCTGTACAATAGTAATTTAGATCATGCGATCACAGAATTGCTGTCAATATAAAGGAATAGGCCTTGAGTACGTTTGGGATGATGCCGTGCACCTGAGCTCCATCAGTGGCGTAGATGAGAATGGAGCATTAGTTTCCCAACGGTGGTGGAACCAGGGGCCCTCGGTGAGTTTCTCCACCTCTGCTTTTATTAGAGAAAAGTTGTAGAGAGCAGTGCAGCATGACTGTGGCAACTCATTCCACTAGCTGCTCTCCTGCAGTCTCCTGGGAAGTCCTTTGGCAATGGATGCTAAACTGGGAATTATTTTTACGTTTTCTAGGAGCTCACGATATTTTGTTTTTTAAAAAAAAAAAAAAAAATCGAAATGTGATTGTCATGCGCATCTTGTCAGTAAAGCCGGTTCTGTGATTAGTAGTAAATCTCCAGCACGTGCTTTCAGATGGAGCAGCATTTACTACACAGAGCCGTAGTTCACTGACAAGCTACGCAAAATCGCATTCATAATCGCAGACGATTTAATTGTGAACTTATGAAATCGACGAAACGTTTCTGCGATTATGAACGCGATTTTGCGTAGCTTGTCGGTGAACTACGGCTCTGTGTATTAAATGCTTCTCCATCTGAAAGCACGTGAAAATACACATTTAATAACATGTTGTTTTTACTCCAAACTCACTTCATAACGTCAGTCGATGGTTTGAAATAAATCCTTCTGTTAGATATGATGTGGCTTCTTACTCAGAATAAGGCACGCAACATATTTCATAGTATTCTAAGCAGTGATAAAGGCTATGTCGATTAGCATTGCATTATTATATACTTTATTATAATAAAAATTATAATAAGACGAACTCGGATAAACCATTTATTGTCGTAGTCGTGTGTTTATTAGTAACGTTTAATGAAAGCAGTTAAATCTTCTGTTTTTTCAGCAACCGCTATAGGGATTTCCTGTGTTTCTTCTGCGGGGTGTATTTGGAGTTTCAGCGTGAGAGCGATTTTAATTTTGAATAATTGTGCAGCCCTAATGTTTTCCTCTTGCAATTCCTTCCATGGTTTAAACCAATTTGTTTTTATGAATCATTCCTGTGTGTGTTTGAATGTACACAGCTCTAGCTGGCGCTAAAATAAAGAAATTAGGTAATTTTATTCAGCAGAGTAAAAACGGTTAACGCTACATCAAAGTGCATACTTTATTTCAAAAGTAATTAGTAACATTAATAGTTACATTACTTTTTTCTCCATGAAATCCCAGCATACACACTACCTATAAATATTCGTTATTAAAGCATCAACATTCACAAAACACTTATTTTAACTAAAGCAAGCGGCTGCTGAGTGCATGGTTTAGCATGGCAGAATACCAGCAAAGAGCGCTGCATTTATAATCTCTAAAAGACATCTCAGTTCATCGCAATCTCACAAATCTCTGTTATAACACAATAAATATATGCATAATGAATCATTCATAATGTCTACAATTCTTGTGTTATAATGAGAGGATTCGTGAACACACAAATTTCAACACTGCATTGCTCAACGCTGCAAACAAATGTTATAGCCTAAATAGAAACTCTGAATATGCTTGCACCTGTTAATCGTTTACATTTTATATTAGTTCATGTTGCTTTTGTGCAATAGATGAATAACAATTTTTTATTCATTTGACATTTTTACAATTTTACATCCTTTTTACAATCTCTAGATTATAAAACACTGCATTTTGTCAGCAATGTAACGCGGCAGTAACATATAGAGACCTCGTTTAACTATACTCTAATTACAGTTTTGAAAATTTAAAACACGTTAAATTACTCCGTTACAAAAAAAGTAATCAAATTACAGTAATGCGTTACTGCCCAACACTGCATGCGATTACTACGTTTATTTTATTTATATTTATTACTTATGATATATTATATTATATACAAGCCAATTAATTTATATTACATTTAAAAATTACTGAGGAATTGTCAGACTCTGTTCCATGTTGTGTGTGTCCTGCTCCCCATGTGCCTTCCTATGCCCTTATTTGGTTAGTTTCCTGTTCCGGTCAGATAAGTCATTTTGTCCCAGGTGGTCCTTGATGTTTCATTGATCCAAGTGTGCTCCGTCATCACCTCCTCATGTGTTTATTTAAGTGTTACCATTCCCGAGTTCTCGGTCCGCTGTTAAACGTCTTCCTGAGTTTGTCTCCCTTGGATCATGGAAATAAAGTCTTGTTAAGGTATTCTCCAGCGTCTCCTCGTTCCTCCATAGTGTATTGTGACAGAACAGCGGACCCAAAACCGAAAGTGAGCGGCAACCTTTTCCTCGCTCTTTGAAAGTTTTTGTTTCCTGATTTTTCCCCCAGCGATGATGAGAAGGGTGACGGCGTTAGAGGACGCTGTCCTCAATCAGCTTTTCTGGCTCGGGGCCAACTACCATCGTTCCGTGGACCTCCCAGACACCACTGGCCTAACTTGGAGGGAAGGTGTCTTCCGGTGTCTGGAGAGTGTCCGGTCCCGAGCCAGAACCAGACCGCCGCCGTCCGTGGCTCCCCCAAGTCAGCCGGCAGTTAGTGTGGCAAGCCCCCAAGGACGTTAGTGTGGCAAGCCCCACGGACGATAATGTGCCAGCCCCAGAGCTCGCTCCAGCGCCAGCTCCAGCCCCAGAGCTCGCTCCAGTGTCGGCTCCAGTCCCAAACCTCACTCCAGTCCCAGCTCCTCGAATGCGCTTTGCTGTGCCTGCTCCTCCAGAACACCCTCCAGTGCCAGCACCACGTAAGCACTACCCTGATCCCGAGTCAAGCCCAGGGAGGGCTCCTGATCCCCAGTCAAGCCCAGGGAGGGCTCCTGTCCCCGAGTGTAGCCCAGGAAGGGCTCCTGATCCCCAGTACAGCCCAGGAAAGGCTCCTGATCCCGAGTTCAGCCCAGGAAGGGCTCCCGATCCCCAGTTAAGCCCAGGAAGGGCTCCTGACCCCCAGTTCAGCCCAGGGAGGGCTCTGTCCGAGTGTAGCCCCGGGAGGGCTCCTGTTCCCCGAGTGTAGCCCAGGGAGGTCTCCTGTTCCCCGAGTGTAGCCCAGGGAGGGCTCCTGATCCCCAGTTTAGCCCACGGAGGGCTCCTGTTCCCGAGATAAGCCCAGGGAGGGCTCATGTTTCCCCGTTCAGCCCAGGGAGGGCTCCTGTTCCCCATTCTAGCCCAGGGAGGGCTCCTGATCCCCACTCAAGCCCAGGGAGGGCTCCTGATCCCCAGATCAGCCCAGGGAGGGCTCCTGATCCCGAGTTCAGACCAGGGAGGGCTCCTGTTTCCCCGTTAAGCCCAGGGAGGGCTCATGATCCCCAGTTCAGCCCAGGGAGGGCTTCTGTTCCCGAGTGTAGCCCAGGAAGGGCTCCCGATCCCCAATTCAGCCCAGGAAGGACTCCTGATCCCCAGTCCAGCCCAGGAAAGGCTCCTGATCCCCAGTCCAGCCCAGGAAGGGCTCCTGATCCCCAGTTCAGCCCAGGGAGGGTTCCTGATACCCCGGTAAGCCCAGGGAGGGCTCTGGAACCCCAGTTCAGCCCAGGGAGGGCTCCTGTCCCAGAGTGTAGCCCAGGAAGGGCTCCTGATCCCCAGTTCAGCCCAGGAGGGCTCCTGATTCCCAGTTCAGCCAAGGAAGGGCTCCTGATCCCCAGTCCAACCCAGGAAAGACTCCTGTCCCGAGTGTAGAACAGGGAGCGGCTCCTGATCCACAGACCCAGGGAGGGACTCCTGTCCCAGTCAAGACCAGGAAGGGATCCGTCCATGAGTGTGCCCAGGGAGGGCTCCGATCCCCGTTCAGCCCAGGGGAGGGGCTCCAGGAACCGAAGACCACACCCCCTTAGTTCCCTAGTTATTTTTTCTGGGGGGGGGGGGGGTACTATGGCTCAAGCCGTAGAGGCGGGGGCTGGGGCCGCGGCCTTGGAGGCTGCTCCACCATGGCCTCCCAAGTCCCCTGCTCCGCCATGGCCTCCCAAGTCCCCTGCTCCGCCATGGCCTCCCAAGTCCCCTGCTCCGCCATGGCCTCCCGAGTCCCCGGCTCCGCCATGGCCTCCCGAGGCTCCGGATCTGCCATGGCACCTGGAACGGGTACCGCTCTGGAGGCCTGCTGTCCTGTGTCTGTCCTGAGGGGCCTCCAGAGTGCCCACCCCCCCTCCCCATTGGATGGTATACGGCGTGAGGACACGCCTTCCGGAGGGGGCGTTATGTCAGACTCCGTTCCATGTTTTGTGTGTCTTGCTCCACATGTGCCTTCCTATGCCCATATTTGGTTAGTTTCCTATTCCTGTCCTGATTAATTAAGTTAATTTGTCCCAGGTGTTTCCCTTGATGTTTCATTGCTCCCAGGTGTGTCTCGTCATCCCCTCCTCCTGTGTGTATTTAAAGTGTTCCCATTCCCGAGTTCTCGGTCCGCTGTTAAACGTCTTCCTGAGTTTGTCTGCCTTGGTATTCTCCAGCGTCTCCTCGTTCCTCCATAGTGTATTGTGACAGGAATGTGTCTTAATTTCTATGATAAATGAACACAAATATATACTAAAATAGGTAAACTTTTTCTAGAGAGCAAGATGTTTGTGGCTGATATCATGCTGAAAATATGCTTAATTGATAATACATTTTAATTACTAAATCTCAGATATATACAATATGCAAAAAAAGAAAAGAAACATAAATTATTATTTATTGACAAGGCTGTCAGCAGATTTTGGAACTGACACACTAATAACACTGTTGTTATTCAGCCAAATCAAACTTAAGGAGCACAACATGTTGACTATTATTCACCAAAAGCAGCTAGTGCTGATAATCTTAAATTGACCAAATATTGAACAATTAATTGGACTGTGATTTGTTTGCACAACGGTGAATGTGTTTTTAAAAATACAGCTATTATTTGAGATATGCAGGCAGGTCACAGGCTGTTTTTGTGAATAGAAGGCATCATATTGTGTTCCTGAAGTTTAATTTGTCTCCTTCCATGCATGATGTTGCATTGAATGACCGAATATCCTCTTTCTTCCGCTGCTGTGTAGCATGACAGGTCCATCAGAATTGCTCTGGATGGTGAGGGGGCGTGTGTCTGTGTCTGAAGTTTCGGAAACTTGAAATTACAACCTCAAAACTCCACAATACATCATTTATATGGCGGCTTTTTGTTTGCAATCAACAGTCAGTTGTGTTTTATATAGTATTTAAAAATACTGCCCTCTGTGCAGTGAGATCAGTTCATGTGCTTTCATTTAAATGTCTTCATTATTTAAAGCAACATCAATACCCCGTTTATCTAGTGTACCCACCTGTTTATATTATGAATACTTCATCAGAACATTTTATTCCGGGAAAAAAAAATGTTTGTCTTTGTCATTTTAAATATAATATAGCTTTAACTTTCTCTGAAACAACTTTCCTTTTCTGCTGAAAAGGATCACTAAGGCCAGGTTTGCTATTGGGAAATGTTATCCAGTAGCCAAATAGCTACAACATTTAGCCATTGTTTTAGCAAACTCACAATAAGCCAAGTTCCAATCTGGTTCCTTTCACAAAATACACTACTGTTCAAAATTTTAGGGTCAGTAAGTTTAAAAAAAAAATTTATATCTAATTTTATTCAACAAGGAAGCATTAAATTGGCGAGAGTTTAAGTGGTAAAAAAAAATATGTTTCAAGTAAATGTTATGCTGGTATTTTTATAGTACCGGTAACTGGTTTCCAACAAAAAATTAAGCTGCATAACTGACATGATAATAATAATAATAACATGTTATGGAAGCCAGTAAATCAGAATATTAGAATGAGGGCTGAAGGTTAATTGTGACACTGAAGACTGGAGTAATGATGCTGAAAATTCAGCAGGAATAAATTACATTTTAAAAGAAATTAAAACAAAATTTTTTTGGGTAATAATACTTTTAATGTTTTTTTTTTATATAATAAACTATTACTGTTTTTCTGTGTTTTGATCAAAGAAATGGCTTCTTTAAAAAAAAAAACATTAACTTAAAGGTGACATCATGAAAATCGGACTTTCTTTTCCAGGTTTTAAGGGCTATAATCAGGTCCCCGGTGCATCAACCGTGCCAGGATATCATGATAATTAGCGCCCCGTAATCTGTAAGTCTTCCACCCATGGCGCCATCATTTGATTTTGCAAGCGACAACGATGTACCAGCTCTAATGCCATGTTGAAAGTTTGAGCAAAACATGCTAACTCTTCTGTCTTGGCTGCACAGACGAGCACAGAACACTATTAGAGTCCCAGCCTCAGAGCAGATAAGAGAGCAGTGGATTTATTGATTTATTTTACTGTATATTGCTGCTGCCACACATATCTAAAATAAACAAGCAATTTATTTCCAAGCTGTTTACATTCACAGACATAACCAACTGTTTTTGCAACACGTGTGTTTTTAACGTAAACCTGTGTGAATGAGAACTTAGTTTAGTAACGTTACTCACATGCCGTGTGACAGCCACTTCCTGTGCACGTGCTTCAGATGTGTGCGCTCAAAAAAAACGTATATCAGAAGTTTAAACTCATATGGCTTAAAACGCATGAGTTCATCAGCGCGATAAACATGATAATCAGAACCAAAACAGATGTTTTAGCAGGTCCAAGCTGTAATGGCGCAGCTCTATTCTGGAAAGGGGAGCGGGGAGCAACAACTCATTTGCATTTAAAAAGACAGACCCGAAAAACAGTGTGTTTCTGCTTCCACTCAAAATAGGCATTTTCAAAATTATATAATAAATGATCTGTGGAGTGTTTTGAGCTGAGACTTAACGGACACATTCTGGGGACACCAGAGACGGTATTACATATTGTAAAAGGGGGCATAATATGTCTCCTTTAACAAGACCCCAGACTTTCGTAATACATTTGGAATGGTAGTTTTATCATTATTTAAAATTAATTGCAGATCAATATTCAATATTTAGTGCACACATGAGAAAGAATCAAGACATTTTAAAAAAGCGGCTTACTACCTCTAAATGCAGTCCTGAAAACATAAGAGTTAGATGAGGAGAGGTGGCAAAACTGCAGGTTGTGCTGAATGAGGGGAAACTGCAGTACAAGGAATTACAAATGTGTGAACGCTTATATATGTGACCCATTTCACTTCAAGCATTGATGTTTTTTCATCCAGGAGGGGGCAGCAGGTAGCTGTGCTGACAAAAGTTAATTAGTTTTTTCTCCCTTATTTCTGCTCTTAGACTGGTCATTTGGGAATGCCATTTTCTTCATCACAGTATCGTGAAGATCAGCAATTATGCTGAAGCAGTGAAATCTTTTTTGGGTATTTTTTTTTTTTATTCTTCCCCTCGTTCATTTTTTATACAAGCTTATTCCCCTTGAAGTGAACTTGTTATAGATGCTCTAGTTGCTGTGGAAAGACAGCAGATTATTAAAGGATACATTATTGAATAAGGCCAGCATTTCAAGAGTGCCAGCCTCTTTTAACTTTCTCATTTTAAAAGGAAAGGCATTCATCCAGAGAGTCTCTTTGCTTAATTTCCAGTTTCTGGGGTGAATAAGCTTTCTGATGGGATATTTAGACACCATGTTATAGGTGCACAACATTTTTCTACTGGTATTGCTTCATCTGCATATTTCCATCACCCTGGCTTTGGATCATAGCCATGGGAATACATTAGAATAAGAAAATATTACAAGTATTGATTTATCATTAATAAATCTAGGTTGATGTATTATTGATTGCAACATTGGACACCTTCCAGATTAACAATATGTTTTACAGTCAGGGCAGGAGAAGAAATCATACTGGCATGATTAATGAAGTAAATTTGCTTAAGGATACAGCGTGAAATGGTTTGAATTTCTGTGTTTGAATGCAGCCTTCAATGAATTTAAATATGCGACGCTTCCACACCGAAGGGAATTCTACTTAGTGTTGTCCATTTGCATAATTTTGGTACATCATTTATATAGTCGGCGAACATTCCCTTTGTTTATTAGCATGGAGTGAAGTGGTTTTTACGAACCTGGTTTGTTTATATGAGATGGTTTTAACAAGAAAGTTCTAGTACTTGTCCTGGTGTGCTTTGGTGGAGATTAGAGTCGTTGTATATTTACCGCTAAATGACTATGCAAGTCAAATATGAGCTTTTAAAGAGTCTCTTGAAAGTACAAGCCAAACCATTTATGGGTTTTAGAGACCGAATGTGCTTATGAATATTGTAACCTACTGGTTTACCATCCATAGTGAATAGAGAAGTGCTGTTTTAGTGTGTGAGAAATACATAACAGTGAAGCCTGAAGGAAAACAACAGTGTATGAATAGATCTGGAAAGCACAAGAAATCACATTAATGCACTCTATGGGCCGTGGTGTGTTCATCCGTTAACCAAATATTACATCACACCGTTAACACAAAGGCCCGACCCGCACCGTTTTCTCTTATACCCTGACTTGCATTGACCCCCACACACCTAACACCGACCGTTCCTCCGAAACACAAAGATTAAATCAATGTGCGCTGAAACTGGCTGCTGGTAGAACTGATGTCCTCAGCCTATACTTCAAGAAAAACTGCTGCATGCACAATTTTTTTGGACAGCTAGAGGAGCCACTGGGAATGAAAAAAGCAAATTTAGAGCCGGCTGTTGAATTTTCCACTATATAAATTTCAATAAGCAATCTATTTTTTGCCATCATAGCAACCTTTGTTGTGTCTTTGTTGTTAGGTTAAGGCAGACACATTGAGAATCCTCAGGAGGTAAAGCATTGGTGTCATTTAGCGTTACAAAAGCAGAATATTAATAATTAGCCTTTCATGTCTGATACTTGCGTTTATGGCCACAGCTGCTGAGCAATCAAGCCTTTGTATAACTGTTTTAATTTATTTATTTATAACAGTAGTAGTCAACCAATATGTTTTATATAATAATAATAAAAGACAGACAGACTATGTAATATAATATCTTGGCCAACATATTAGTTTATTTCTTTTCAGTGACAGAAATATAGTATGCTGCTTTTTCACATCACTTTGTTTTATAACAGTACTAATCAAATGATATGTTTTTGTTTTGTTTTGCTTTTTATTTTTGCGTGTTTGCTTTTATTACTATTTTAATGAGTTAGTGTAATATAAATATTCATTAAGTTTTCATTTAATAGAGTACTAATAAATGAGAATACTATCATACTATCGGAAATAGTATGTTGTGTTTTTTTTTGTCATCTCCTTGGAACTTGTTTTTGCATATATGCGTTTATTGATATTAATAATTTATGAGACTATAGGGTCAGATTTTCTTCTGAACCATATCTAATTAATTTAATGTTTATGTTCATAATCAATATTGTATTGATCCGACTCGCATCAGCAAAAAAATTATTGTATGGTTTTGGTATTGATGCGTTCACAGCAGAAGAATTATGCACAATATTATCATTCACTGATAATGAATGCATCATATTTTTTTTCCCCTTCCCCTAATATTTGCTTCCTTTGAAGATTAGACTGGTAATTATTCTATCATCGTGACAAATGAAAAATATCCTCCAATCTTCCTTCAATTCAATTAATCTGTGCTTTATTTCCTGCCTGCATATTTGTAAGCATGAGCAGTACCCAACCATGCAGTAAATTCATTGATGTTCTTCTCTAGTTTACGACTGAACATTATGTAAATGTTCATTTTTGAATAATTCAAGCTGGGAGTCATTTGCATAGAGGAGCAGGATTGGAGGCCATTTGTTGAGGGAGGCAGGTGGAGGGGTTGAGTGATGTGTCACCTAAATGCATGTGACCTTTCCAGTTCAACCTGGATTCTTTGCTGCTTTTGAACTTCAGGGTCCTTGTAGTAAGCAGCACAAATCACACAAGATATCGTACTACAGTCTGGACAAACATGGTCCAGTTTGCAGATATATATATATATATTGCCAGTGGTGTACAGTATGTTTTAATTTCCTGTTTTGGACATAGGACGTTGTTTTTACCAGGTTTTTTCAGTTGTGTTATGAGAGAATTTTGTTTTCAGAGTGCTGTGTATATGGATTTCATTTCAAGAGCAAAGGCTGCTTTTTTCCCTTTCCTTGAATGTCATAAAAATCCTTTTGTCATCCACTTTTGGAATCTTTTAGAAGAAGAATCGACTCACTCCATTCAGCAACATTCAATTTAAACTCACCGTTATCAAACCACATAAATGGGAATTCACTGAGAAGGTAGAATCACAGTTTGATGTCCTCCAGCGTGACCCTAGGCTCTGACGAGATACAGCATGTGCTAATGTGAACAGTTTAAAGGGATAGGTTATCCAAATATGAAAATTCACACTCATTTATTCACTCTCATGTTGTTCCAAACCCATATGCTTTTGTTGTTGTTTTCCTGTAAAGCACAACATTGAAAAAGATTGAAAACATTGAAACCTTCATACAAGAAGAGATCATGCGATATGCGATAACTCATTAAATAATGCGATAGTCGATATGCGATACGATAATGCTTAAAGTGCCACATGCTCAGATGAAACAGTTTTACTCAGCTGTTGCGGAGTCAGTTCTATAACTATCTTGTGTCATATATATACGGTTATTTGTATGCATGTATGTATGTATGTATCAAGAGCTCCTGTAAAACCTCAACAAATTCCTTGTGTTTGCGCATATTGTAAAAGTGGTGAATAAAGCTCATTCTGATTCTGATTCTAATATAACTAGTGTACATGTTTCACTTTTTGTGAGAAGAAAGCACCCCTACAACAACTTCTGAAAGTGAACCGTAGTGTTTTACTCTAGCATTACATAAAAATGTCATTTTAACATTAGTGTAATCATTTTAACATAAGTTTAGGAACTGAATAATAAAAAGGAAAAATACAACACTGCTTAGTATTTACTCTATGAATTCAATATGCACTGATTCTTATTTAAGCTATAAAAGTTATTTAGGTAAGAGCAGTGAATTATTTTCTCTTTGTGTTTTGTTCATGGCCCCATATATTGCAAGCCGTAGCAATATGCATATTGCGATGTATATTTGCAATATTTCGATAATTTCGATATATTGCACAGCCCTAGTAGCATCATAATGACAGATCAAAATGCATAATAAAAGTAAAGTAGTCCACATGATTCTATATTCCAAGTCTATTGAAGCTATTCATGTCTATTCAGATTTTAGTGAACAACAACAACTTTTAACAACACAGAAAATAATAGAAAAACTAGAACAAAAATAAACGATTTTTGTTCATAAATTGGTAATAAATATCATACTTTTATAGTAGCACCCAGCAACAGATTAAATTAAACCTCAAGTAGAAAGAATGAAATAGTATTTTCTTCCTAAATATATTTTAATCATCTTTATTTACAACTTTTACATATTACATATTTTGTATGTTTTTGTATATTGTTTGAAGTATCTGAATTACCTTTATAGTTAATCATTTATACAGTAAACACTGTTCTTTTAAAATAGTTTGCTTAAAAAATTAGTTTTTTAAAACTATTTAGTAAGCGCCAATCAGTGTTTAACGCAAAGACGTTTTTTTGTAGTTGGTCACCAGGTTTACACACATCTCTGGAGGGATTTTGATCCACTCTTTACAGATCCTCTCTAAATCCTTAAGGTTTCTTGGCTGTCGTTTGGCAACTCAAAATTTCAGCTCCCTCCACAGATTTTCTATAGGATTGAGGTCTGGAGACTGGCTAGGCCACTCCATGACCTTAATGTGCTTCTTCTTGAGCCACTCCTTTGTTGCCTTGGCGGTATGTTTTGGGTCATTGTCATGCATCTTCAGTGTTCTGGCTGAGGGAAGGAGGTTCTCGTCCAAGATTTTACAGTACATGGCCCCGTCCATTTGCCCCTCAATGCGGTGAAGTCGTCCTGTACCCTTAGCAGAAAAACAGCCCCAAAGCATAAAGTTTCCACCTCCGTGCTTGACTGTAGGGATGGTGTTCTTGGGGTCATAGTCAGCATTTCTCTCCCTCCAAACACGGCGAGTCGAGTTAATGCCAAAGAGCTCAATTTTGGTCTCATCTGACCACAGCACTTTCTCCCAAGCCTCTCCCTCTCTGAATCATTTAGATATTCTTTGGCAAACTTTAAACAGGTCTGTACATGTGCCTTCTTGAGCAGTGGGACCTTGCGGGCGCTGCAGGATTTCAGTCCATTGCGGCGTAGTGTGTTACCAATGGTTTGCTTGGTGACTGTGGTCCCACTTGCCTTAAGATCATTAACAAGCTCCTCCCATGTAGTTCGGGGTTGATCCCTCACTTTTCTCATGATCATCCTTACCCCATGAGGCGAGATCTTGCACGGAGCTCCAGACCGAGGCCGATTGATGATTGTTTTGTATTTCTTCCATTTCCGAATAATCGCACCAACAGTTGTCTCCTTCTCACCAAGCTTCTTGCTGATAGTCTTGTAGCCCATTCAAGCCTTGTGCAGATCTACAATCTTGTCTCTGACATCCTTTGACAGCTCTTTGGTCTTGCCCATGGTGCTGGGAGAGGTTGGAATGGAAGATACAGATTGTGTGGACAGGTGTCTTTTATACACCTAACAAGCTGACATTTGGAGTAACTTCTTAAAGTGACAGGACTAATCTGTGTTCCACACGGGCACATAACCAATCTGTGGGAGCCAGAATTCTTGCTGGTTAGTAGGGGATCAAATACTTATATCATTCACTGATCAAAAAATCAATTTTGAACCTTTATATAATGTGTTTTTTCTGGATTTTTTGGTTGATATTCGGTCTCTGTCTGTTAAAATAAACCTACCATAAAAATTACAAATAAATATTTTCCCCACTGTACATGATAGGGCATCAGTATAAATAAACGGTTTTAAATATTGATGTTTATTGCCAAGTCCAACTAAATTCATTTAATTTTCTTCACAAAACTGGTGTCTGCCCATTGACAGTATGCAGGTGGAAATTCCTTTATGCTACTAATCGGAGCCGGATGTGACGACACATGGACTGTGATAAAGGCCTATTAGACTAAGTGTTTTCTTCCTAAGTTTTGCAAACATGCAGGTTTCTTTTCATGTAGCAGACATGGCTGAATTTGAATGTAACAATGTAGCCAATCATTCCTTAATTTCCAATGTTTTAACTCTGAAATAGTTTTAAAATAGTAAAGACTTTTACATTTTTACAAAGAAATTGTCACTTTTGATCAATTCTATATCTGAATAAAAGTATTGTCTTTAATATATATATATATTGCTTAGCAAATTGTGAATGCTTGTGCAAAACAAAGTAAATAAATAATTAACTACACAGTGGCACAGCTATGAAATAAATGAACTGTATATTCATTCTTAAAAGGCTTGTTTTGGATTCGATTCAGAGGAAGGTAAAATATCAGCTGTTAGCACGAATGCGCAACATCTTTAGCCTTAGTTAATTTGCCCACTATATTTGATGAACCAGATAGCACTCAATGAACAGTGAAGCGTTTCTTGTAGACTTCCTTTATTGCACATGCCTTCAACTCATTGGGCATAACCAACAACCTCCGATGAGAAAGTGACGGCATGCTTGTTGTTGTTTTTCCCTCGTCCTCTTTCCTCAGCACATATTAGGAGTGTGTAGTGCCTTCACCAGTTAATCCAGCTCCTCACAGAGAACATTACCTTTTTATGTCCCAGTGTTAAACTGTATAAAGTATCCCTCAGGCTACATCCGATCACACTCACCATGATAAGAGCTAACGGAGTGTATCAATTGCTCATGAGTTCCCATTCTCCACGAAATAAGGAGAGGCAGCGGGATGTGGATTCTGAACCCGGCAGCACTTTCACAAATGAAGGCTCAGTCCCTGCACCTCTAATCAATTACCTGATATTTTCTCCTCTTTACGGTATCTCGCTCACCATTTAGCTCACTAACAGACAGGTTTGCTGCAAAGCCTATTGTGGGGAGGATTCTATAACTCTCTCCTCAGTGCGCTAATGGAGGAGGAAGTCGGAGGCTAGCGGGCCGACCGAGCAATGCCACCGGGTGCTGCCTGCCATGGGTATCTCACTGCAACCATGCGTTGGTTGGCCATAGCAAGCGTGTGTTTTGATAAACAAGGGAGTTTTATAAATGAGGGCCGTGCTCCTAGCCTATAATAGACATATCTTTTTCTCTTGTTCCTTTTTTTTATAGCTTAACCTAGTAAGCTACCTCACTGCCTACATAGACAGCTGTTTGACTCTCAGTTGAGTTCAGTGTAAGTCTATTGCAAAGCTAGCCAAAATGATATTCTTAATTTGGCATAAAATGCACAACACCCTCAAAAATTTGGTAAAATATCAAATGTTATTTACACTGAACTTTGTTTTATATTTATCAGTTTTTTCATTATGGGATTGTCTTCCCTGTGAAGGATACATTCAGTGCTACCTTTCAGATTTGAGTCAAAAATGACGCGTATTATTTCGTTACCACTTTAATGGGTCAGATATAATTTTATTTATAGTTATTTTAATTTAGTTTTTGTTTAATTTTAGCTAGAGTAAATTTTAATTATGTGCTTTTGATATTGTTTTTAGTTTTTATCATTTCTCTCTTTTTTCTTTACTTAGCTTTCTTATACGCCAATGTCAATCTCTTATTTCTTATTTCTCTTTACGTAATAGATATATCAAAGAATAATTTTAGTCCTTCAGCGCAGCTTCAGTTAATTATTCAAATGTTTTCAGTCAGTTGCCAAGGCTACATTTTTACTTGGGGTTTAAGTTAAACATTTTTCTAATTTTTTGTTTTACTATTAACTCTAATATTTGTATTATTTTAGCTTAATTTCAATTACAGAAAATTGTTAATTAAATTTTTTGTAAACAATGACAACACTGCCTTTTAAAAGCACTAATAATATAATAACACTGTTTAATGTAATCCAATCTATTTTTCCATTTGTACAGTATCATGTTGTGATGCCCAAATTAATTTAAGCATTTAAAACAATCAAAGTTTTTAGTGTTTTTGATTTAACATGAAAATAATTATTCTATTGGCCAGATTTTCAATATCTGCACATCTCTAATGGCTTACTCTTTAAACCGCCTTCATGTTGCATATATTGCCTTAAGATGCTTCTTCTTCTTCTTTTTTTCATTATACTTATCCTCAATTATCATGTTGCCTCCTCATTCGTTCTTTCTTTTTTGTCACTGCAATTTGTAAAATATGATTATGATAACCTGCTTTTGTCTAATAGAAAGTGACTGCTTCTCTATCAGTGGTGCTTCTCGCACGTTATTTAACAGCAAAGTCAGAGCCCAAATTGGCAACTAATCCAACAAACGGACTAGTGGGGAACAGTTTGGTCAGCCAGACAACCCTCTTGGCCAGGGATATCGCTCTGGGAAATTGTACCTACACCCTGGTCTATTAATGGGAATTGATTGGTGTTTGCCTGGAAAAGATCGAGAGCTAGCCTCACCTGTTCTCTGATCTTATCGGCCATGAAATGAAAAAATCCACTCATCCCAGAATTAAACGCAGCATCAGATTTTTCCCCCCTGCCTTGTCCTCTGATATTAAATTTCAGAACCTCCGCTCGGCAGTTCCTTTTAAGTCGTCTGAACTAAGGCAAGGACAAAAGGAGGAATGTTTTTTTGTGAATTACAAATCTGTGAAAGGAGAATTTAGTATAGTAGTAGCAATAGTGTTTCATGTAACCATCCCCCTCCCCTTAAAAGGATGCTCTTCCTTCATTGTCACTTTCTGGGACACTATAGGTTCTTTAAACAACCTTGTTTGGGCCCAGAAAAAAACATGCTTTCACCCGACTTGATGGGTTTCTTCAGCAGATCTTTTAACTAGCATTAAGGGCTTCAGTCAGGCTGGCTTCCTGATCTGCACTTTTCCCCCATGGAAATCTCTCCCTCCAGTGCTAGTTATAGACCCGGCCACATTCTCTCTGCTTCATCCACTGCCATAAACTAGGCTTTGGGAGAAAATAGAAGACGTATTAGTATGTATGAAGTGTGTAAATGAAGACATGGCGGTGTGTGCATATTGCAGACGTAAGGGAGTTTTGAGGGATTTCTCCACGCTCCAGTCCACTTCAGCCGCATATTGTTGCCTCATCAATAAATTATATATTAATGCTTCCTTCTTCTATGCTAATCTGGAGCCAAAAGCCACATGCTCAATCCAGAGATGCTAGAAAGCACTCTGGAGGTTGGACATGCATGAAAATAAACGGAAATAGAATCTTGTTACAAGCTTTGATCCTTTCCATAAAGTGATGTCACAATCATGCTGTTTGTTGTGTTTATCAGGAAAAAGAATTACATCAATTGCATTGCTTGCTGCTGAATCTTTTGCAAAGCAATATTTTGCCTTTTTGTTGTGTTGTGAATGTGAGTTTGCAGTCTGTATTGAATGCAATGAAAGAAAGACAGTGTGCTGCAAAATAGTTACAAGAAACTTTTCTGTTGAATTTTCCTTGCACGCTGCAACATACAGTACAGTGCATAGTAGGGCTGAAACGATTCCTCGAATACCTCGAGTAACTCGAATACAAAAAATCATCGAGGCAAATTATTGTCCTCGAGGCTTCGTTTAGTCTATTTACTGTAACTACACATGGAACACCGTGTTACACAGTGTCACAAACCATTATTACTGATACTCAACCGATAAACGCTGGACCATTGACTGTAAAAAAGTGCTGGACATATTTAAGATCATAAATCAATATGGTGGCTAGTTATGATGTCCCTACGTTTGTGAAAGACTAAGCGCCATTGTGTATAAAAATACCACAGAAAGAAAATTAGTCAATATCACACGAAGAGTGCCAGGTTTCACCTCTAAAATCAGTGTGATTACAAACATGATTTTATTCAGCAGTTCAATAAACAAGAAGGTAATATTAAGAGACTTACGTTTTAGACACTATATTGCCTGTTTTTGCTTTACTTTGCCAAAAAAATAAAATCCAAACACAGTCACAGCGCTGTTTCGTGTCTTTGAGCAGCATGATGGTGTTTCGTTCCTGAATGAATCAACCGTTTAAATGATTCGGTTCAATCGCAATGACTCACTTCTTAACAGTGACTTGCTGCCACCTACTGGCGGTTTTAATTTGACATTTAAAGTATCTTTCATTTTTTTTAATTATTTTTAATATCAGTATTCAACGTTTTGTTTAAAAAAAATCAAAATATTATTTATGCATTTGTAACTGCAGGTTAAATGTGTGGGAAATTCATCCCATGCAGCTTCTGTGTTTCCTCTGCATTGCAAAGATGAATTTTGATACTGATTTCATTTGTTTAGTAACAGCCAATATTTATTATTATAATTGACTGATTAAATGTTAGAATTTGACTCAAAAGATGATGCACACGTTTAGTAAAAATGGATTTATTAAGGTAAAAATGCCCATAAAATGTAAAAAGTATACCATATTTAAAAAAACTTATTTGAACACGCGATTTAATTTTCATCACCTGCAGGAATGGACCCGCACACAGAATTATAATGTATCAAAAATAAGTTTTACACACAAAAGGAAAAAGGCACACACACACACACACAACAACAAAGTACCTACAGAGAAACATTAAGAGGGTTGAGATATCTCCAATACGAATTTCCATGGTGGCCAGAAAAATGTGTTTAAAAGTGGGGTGGCAAAGAAAAAAAAAAAAAAAAACCGATCAGGATTTTTGAAGCCGATCACCGATCGCCGATCACAGAAAGCAGTATCTGCCGAGACCGATCACCGATACCGATATTTTTAAAGCCTTCTTTTTATCATTTAACTATTTATAGTGATACTCCAATCATGATTTTTAGATATTTATTCAGGGCCTGAATTTAATTTTTGAAAATTAATTCCCCTCTTAGGTGACTCTTGTTGGGGGCATTTCTTATTTTTAGGGGTGGAGGGAGCATTTTTTTGATATTTTTCAAATATATTTATCTGAGCTAAATGTTTGACTATGCAGTGCATTTTTGTTTTTACAATTGTGCAATTGTTGCACAATAGCTTACACACAGCACAAGCCTGATTTTGTGAGCTGTGTGTGAGGCAGTTACACCAAGTTCACACATACTCCGTCTGCAGTGTGTATGCAGTCCATGTGTGGTACATAAGCAGTGCAGAAGCAGCACACACTGTGCTTTCACACAGGAGTCTGCAACTGATCCGTGGCTGTTTACTACAAGCACAACATTTATCCATTATTTTGATTTCAAATCCAAACATTGTTACTGAATATGCTGAATATAGCATTGTGATTCTTTTTTTTTCCACAGGTACCACTAAAATCTATTAAGGTGCCCACGTGGGATCTGATGATTGCTTATCTAGAAGTGCTCTTTGCCTTTAAACCTAGCCAAAAAGTCATATGTGAAACACAGTAGACTTTCATTATGTGCATTTATGGTGTAATTACTACATTTTCGTGTCAATCCAAGTTCATATTTAGCGCAAACATTGCGCTGTCACTTTAATTCAGCACGTGCAGCGCAGCAATAGACTCGATCTCTGCACTGCTGCAGACACACCGCTACTGGAACACACTGCCACACCGCAAACGTGTGCAGTGTGAACGCTTTATAAACCAGGTTTATATCTAAGAGCGCGAGTCCGGTTTTGTGCGAGAGCAAAGGAAATCAACGTGCGAGCGGGGAGATTCGCGCTCGCACATAATATTAATCTACCTTCGCGCAGAACGGATTTGTTTTATTGAATCATATTTCCGGGAAGAGTGTAGTCCAATTCACAAACAGATGATTCTTATGAATTTAATGTTTTGAATCAGTCTGAAAAGTGTATATATATATATACACACACAAAGCATTTGAAATGCAGCATACCAATTTGCATACCAGTTGCACAGGTATATTTGTAGCAATAATCCGATTCCTTTATGCCAAAAATCATTAGGATATTAATTGAAGAGTCTGTTCCAATAAGATATTTTGTACATTTCCTACCGTAAATATATCAAAACTGAATTTTTAATTAATAATATGCAATGCTAAGGACTTCATTTGGACAACTTTAAAGGGCAATTTTCTCACATTTTTTATTTTTTTGCACCCTCAGATTCCAGATTTTAAAATAGTTGTATCTCGGCCAAATATTGTCCTATCCTAACAAATAGGGGTGGGGGAAAAATCGATACAGCATAGTATCGCGATATTTTCCGCGGCAATACTGTATCGATACACGGACTCCAAGTATCGATCTTTTATTATACTAGTTGGTAGAATAATAAAATCAATTTCTTTACCATCCCAGATGGTTTTTTTAGTTGTTTTCTGGTGAGGTGTCGAGCTGGGTCCCTTCAGCAGCAGTAAGTTATCAAATAAAGAGGGCGTCAATCGCTGAAAGTTATCAAGGAAGCCCCGTCCCGGGGGTTAAACGGATTATGTACTTACTTCGGATTTTTGTATAAAACAAGGATGGATGTAATAGGGATAACAATATAGCTATATATTAATAATAGTATATTAATTATGGCGCACAACCGCGTCCCTCCCGGCAGTGTTCAGCGCACATGTTTCACTGCTCCTCGTCACTGCTCAGTTTGCACGTATCCGATTAATATCCGATCTACTTAATGTTCTTCCTCGCTCGTGTATACCGCTCATTGCTCATCGGAAAAGGCAAGTCCCGCTCAATAAACTCGCTGACCAGGAATTTCTATGCAGTATGTCCACTTGTTTCCGTTTGGGCAGTAGCGCTACTGTGGCTGTAACATGGTGGCTAGTTCAGCTGTCTGGGGCAAACTCTTGGCAAAATAAGTGCTCGCTTCAGTGACCGCTATACTTGCTCATATGGAACCTGATAATAATAGCTTTGTAGGACTTTACATTATTTGCATAATTAAAAACAATTTTGAAAAAAACAAACAACAACAACAACTTGTTACTGTTATCTGATTCTGTTACATAGAAGTGAACAAAAATTATATATTGATATTTAATAGCAATCAATCAATCATCAATTTTTTTTCTTCCTCACAGACACTTTTTCACAAAAATAAATAACATATTACCGAAAAAAGTGTAGCTCATCTATTTCTGCTAAATGCCTAATGTAATGTAAGTAATATTAAGGTAAACTTGTTCATAAGGTTCCATTAGTTATTGTTAGTTAATGTATTAACTATCATGAACGAACAATGAACAATACATTTATTACAGTATTTATTCATCTTTCTTAACCTCCTGAGTAGGGATGGGTACCGAAACTCGGTATTTAATCGGTACTGGGGCTAAATTATGAAAGACCGGCGTATCGATAAGCTTTGATGTTAACGGTTCTGCTATCGGTACTAGAGAAATCAAGAAAACGCACATACATTTATTATTGCTATATATACATTATCTTGCAAATCTATCTCGCAGAGTCGCCAGCTGTTTTTCAAACATTTGTCTATGACGCATTTTTGCTATTCGCAATTCAGAAGCGAGATCGCGCTCACGCGGAGGAGCTTAAGCGTGCGCAAAATGAAAGCCCTTTTTAATTATGATAGAAGAGAGAACTAAACTTTCAAACATCTGCTTACACTTTAGGCATGTGGCTGTTTTATTAAGCTAATTTTACTTTTTTTAATTTCGATTTTGGCTTCTAAGGATTATACAAAAGAAGACATGAGGTAAAGCTATTAAAAACTAGCTGCGTTTCGTATTGCGCAACTTCTTTCCCTTCACAGTGGTGCGCATTCGTTCCTCCCTAAAACCCAAACTTAACGTCAGAATCAGCTCAATCGGTGATTGTTGTAAGATGCCGTCTTTACTGTTGCTAAATTGCTAAAACGGGACATGTTTGCCAATAAAACGTTGAAAGTACAATCCGCACAAGAGACGCTGTTCCTCAGGCTGAAATGTGTGCGCACTCCAAAACGGACAAACAAATTACACTTTGAGCTTCGGGCGCATGTCCAAACGATCAAATACACACAAAAATATGTCCAAATGGCCGGCTTGGAGAGTATTTACTTAAACACAGTTTATGTCTTAAGTGGAGGAGAACAGTTGGGAGAAAATCCGATGTGTGTCAATATATATTGTCTTAAAGTGACAGACTGGCGCTTGGGCCATCAAAATGCAAATCTGCTCTTAATCTGAATAACGTTATAGCTTTAATAAGCATTAATCCATCAATACATACACTGAAAACTATGCAGTGTTCATTTACATTTGATTACTGTTAGATTTACTTTGTAGGCTATTACTTACCTGAACAGTATGTTAGTATAACTTCATGGAAGAATGACAGCATTGTTTATTTCATTTCATTTGTATATTTGTTATTTTATTTGTCCGTTTTTGTTTTACTTTTGTTTCTTTGTTCATGTTTTTACTGTATCTTATCTTATGTATAAAACACTAAAACAAAAAAAAAAAAGCCTGCCCAACTGGTGGTACATTTACAAATTGATGTTTTATATTCATTTCATTAAATATTTATTTAACATTTCAGAATATAAAGCAATGTCAATTCTGCTCTTAATTTGTCATATATATATAAAACAAAAAGTACCAATAAGAATACCGTTAAAGTACCGAATCAATAAGCAGTATCGGTAAGAGTAGTAATAACGTTAAAACCTTAACGATACCCATCCCTACTCCTGAAGACCCTGTGATCATATGATACATTATTTTTTGGTGTAGTTCCTCTTGAGACTATACATGCCACAGTTTTAACTGTACAGAGCACATTCAGGGCTTTTCAAAGATACTAAATGTTTGGATGTTTCACTATGACCACTCCCTCTCTTTGGTCTTCAAATATGTCTGATATTAATTTGTTATGGGGTTTCAAATCAAAATATGACTTTCTTTTACGAAACAGGATGTTGATTTCATACATGTCCTCATATGAAGACACTGGGACTAAAAGCATGTTTATTAGCATTTTGGGAGACACAACAAATGAATAGAGAAATAAATTATCTTTCAATATTCTATGAAATATTATATATTATTATGAACATTTTGTCAATTATTACTCCCATTTTTACACTTCTTTTTTCATTACATGTTGCGCAGAAACACATTAATATGCAAATTAGATTGTTTATAGATACATTGTATATAATGAGAAACCCCGTTTATGGCCATTTTACACACATTTTGCAGAAAGAAAAATGGTATATCAAATCATTCTGTTATTACATAGTTGAGAATTATCTTTATACAAAGTTTTGGTAAAAAAAAAAAATCCTGAAAACTAAAAATGTAGTGGTGATTTTAAAAATCTATTGTTTTTTCCTATGCATGTTCATTCATGTCTTTTTTTTTTTAAATTTATTGAGTCCCGATGTCCTCTACCGAGGACATAGCATAACTTATGAACGAAATATAATTTAAAAAAAATATTTTTTTTTAATGCTCTATGTAAAGACATGAAAAAAACTATTGTTCATTAACTAAAGTAGTTAACTAATTAACCTTATTGTAAAGTGTTACCAATATTAATATAAATTCTGTCCAGTTTTATTGTGTTACTTTCAGTAAATGTGTGGTTATTTTATTGGCTTGTGTTTTGTTTTAATTCAGTATCATTAAAATTGAGTTAAATTAAAAAGTCTCACAAAATTACTTTATATTATTTAATAAAATATTAAATAATCATTACAAAGCATTTTCGGTTTTCGGCCAAGTGCATCGAGAATTTTTGGTTTCCGTTTTGGCCCAGAATTTTCATTTCGTCCCTAGATGTAAGACTACATGTTTTGTTTTATTTAATTTAATTAAAATTTAACAGTAATTTACTTTCAAATGCCCCAATTGCTGAAGGTTCTGTACAACTTTTTAGTAAAATTTCAAGTTGCACTGTTCAAAATACCTGTAGTAGCACAGCAGTGCATACCTTTTTACATTTAATTAAGGTGGACTAGATATTGACTGTAATACAAATAGTTGAGTTTGGCGGGTGCATACAACATTTATGACAGGTTTTCATGAGTGTTGGTCAGTTTGTCTGCTTGACAATCCCATTTTGTACTGCAACAATAAAACTGAAGTGAGAAACAAACTGAGAAATGTTTATTTTTTAGTTAAAACAGATGTTGTCAAAGTTTTCCTTTGGGACATAATTTGAAGTTGGAAAAAGGTAATAAATTGCAATATATCGTAGACTATCGCAATATATTTAAAATCGCAATAATATTGTATCGTGACACAAGTATCGTGATAATATCGCATCGTGAGGCCTCTGGTGATTCCCACCCCTACTAACAAACCATCCATCAATGGAAAGCTTATTTATTATGTATAAATCTCAATTTCAAAAAATTTGACCTATGTCCTGTTTTTGTGGTCCATGGTTCAATATAATACACATACCAAACATTTTATTTATTATGTATATACAGTGGGAAAAAAAGTATTTAGTCAACCACCAATTGTGCAAGTTCTCCCACTTAAAAATTTAATTTTCATCATAGGTATACCTCAAATATGATAGACAAAATGAGAAAAAAAAAATCCATAAAATCACATTGTATGATTTTTAAAGAATTTATTTGCAAATTAAGGTGGAAAATAAGTATTTGGTCAATAACAAAATTTCATCTCAATACTTGTTATATACCCTTTGTTGGCAATGACAGAGGTCAAACGTTTTCTGTAGTCTTCACAAGGTTTTCACACACTGTTGCTGGTATTTTGGCCCTTTCCTCCATGCAGATCTCCTCTAGAGCATTAATGTTTTGGGGCTGTCGCTGGGCAACACAGATTTTCAAATCCCTCCAAAGATTTTTTATGGGGTTGAGATTTGGAGACTGGCTAGGCCGCTCCAGGACCTTGAAATGCTTCTTTTGAAGCCACTCCTTCGTTGCCCGGGCGGTGTGTTTGGGATCATTGTCATGCTGAAAGACCCAGCCACGTTTCATCTTCAATGCCCTTGCTGATGGAAGGAGGTTTTCATTCAAAATCTCACGATACATGGCCCCATTCATTCTTTCGTTTACACGGATCAGTCGTCCTGGTCCCTTTGCCGAAAAACAGCCCCAAAGCATGATGTTTCCACCCCCATTCTTCACAGTAGGTATGGTGTTCTTTGAATGCAACTCAGCATTCTTTCTCCTCCAAACAAGACACGAGTTGAGTTTTTTAACCAAAAGTTCTATTTTGAAGTTCTATGTTGATATTATATCATCCAAATCCTCTCTAGCAAACTTCAGACGGGCCTGGACATTTACTGGCTTAAGCGGGGGGACACGTCTGGCACTGCAGGATTTGAGTCCCTGGCGGCGCAGTGTGTTACTGATGGTAGCCTTTGTTACTTTGGTCCCAGCTCTCTGCAGGTCATTCACTAGGTCCCCCCGTGTGGTTTTGGGATTTTTGCTCACAGTTCTTGTGATCATTTTGACCCCACGGGGTGAGATCTTGCGTGGAGCCCCAGATCGAGGGAGATTATCAGTGGTCTTGTATGTCTTTCCATTTTCTAATAATTGCTCCCACAGTTGGTTTCTTCACACCAAGCTGCTTACCCATTGCATATCGTCTTCCCAGCCTGTGCAGGTCTACAATTTTGTTTCTGGTGTCCTTGACAGCTCTTTGGTCTTGGCCATGTGGAGTTTGGAGTGTGACTGTTTGAGTTTGTGGACAGGTGTCTTTTATACTGATATACTTTTTCAAACAGATGCCATTAATACAGGTAACAAGTGGAGGACAGAGGAGACTCTTAAAGAAGAAGTTACAGGTCTGTGAGAGCCAGAAATCTTGCTTGTTTGTATGTGACCAAATACTTATTTTACTGAGGAATTTACCAATTAATTCTTAAAAAATCCTACAATGTGATTTTTCTGGATTTTTTTTCTCATTTTTCTCTCATAGTTGAGGTATACCTTTGTTGAAAATTACAGGCCTCTCTCATTTTTTTTAAGTGGGAGAACTTGCACAATTGGTGGCTGACTAAATAAATTTTTTCCCCACTGTATATATATATACACACACGGATGTGTATAATATAGATATATAGATATAGTATATATATAATATTACACACACACCACATATATAGTTAATCAAATAAAACAAGCACACCAAGTGCCTTTAATGTCTTCTCATAAATATATATTTTCAAAACTATATCACATTTGCATATACATTATTTGGTACATTTCACTGAAAGATATATTAATGTGGCAGTTTAATTAGGCAGACCTACAGAGATATTGATTATTCACTAGCCCGAGGTAAAGTTTTCCTTCTCTTCGTAGTCATTCATCGATCTCTCTGTGGGGAAGATTGACAGTCACTGTGCCTGAATATCAAGTGCTCCACCATACTGAAGGCTGACAGTTTTAGATTCTCCACAGGCTTACATGCACTCCCTCCATCACCAGCCCAAAATATCTCTGTATATCTTACTTCCCCTGTGTGTTGGTCAAAAACATGGCAGTCTTCATCAAAATTATGCATTACATATACTGAAATGTATTCATGGACATTATACTTAAGAGTCACCGTTTTTTATCATTTCAAAAGGGACCAGAAATTCTATTTTATTTTATTTTATTTTTGTGCATGTGTGTAAAATTGGGAAGACATATTCAAAATACATTATTCTTTTTTGTGTTCAAAGAAATTAATGATGACTTTACCTGAAATTCATAGGCATAAGTTCAAAATCTGTGTTCAGTGGATAAGAAAAAAGATATCTGTGATAAGGATTATAGATTCTGACATGCAAACAAACTGTTCTCATGAATATGGAGAATTTAAGACACGCAACCTCCCTTCAGGCAAACACATTCATGCAAAACTTAAATATCAGTGCTTTGTGTTTTGCTCTTTAAGTTCTTACAGCAGAAAAAAAGGAAGGAAAAAAATAAAAAGTTGATGAATGATTTTAATGCTACTGCATGAGGTGCAAATTATAGAGAAGCTATGCCTCAAAAAGCATATCAGAGACTCATTACGTTTCCGCGATTCTGTATATGCAGGGCTTCTCATTTATTTTTCATTTTAAAACAACCACACAGCCTCAGCGGTTGCCATTAGGCCATTAGCTTCATCTCATTAGTTGTGTAAAAGTTGGGCATTTTCTTTCATTTCTGCTCCACCTCAACAGCCTTTAAAATGCATTGGTTTCAGTGTTTGGATCGCAGTTCATGCTAAGCCTGTCACTACGAACCCAACACCACTTGAAATACTTGGATTCTGTTTTTGTTTTCCGAACATGTCCAGCCTATGCAGAAGAACCTAGAATTTAAACCACGAACTGCTGCAATGTAATGTTTTTAGTTGTTTTTGTATAAATATTTTTCATTTCATCCAGACATTAGATAAAGATTGAATAGATTGTAAAGGCTGTGAGTCAGAGAATAGCTCCTTTGCAGTACAGTAGACATCTATTTTACTGTTTATCAGTTATTTATTTTTTTTTTTTTTTTTTTAATGCTACAGTTTCTTACTAATAATGCAAGTAGTTCAAGTATTTTGTACAATTGAAGTTCTGTATTATTTTCCTTTTTCCTTAAACACACAAGAGGATTTAGCAAATGTTAGCGCTCCCCCCCCCCCCCCCCCCATAGATTAAACGTTATGCTGATTTTTACACTAACTATAATAGAGTATTGTGAAAAATGAAAATATTAATGGTACTGTATTCAACTTTAAAGAGCAGGTCATATGGGTTTTTGAAAAATGTCTCTTTTGCAGTTTATAACGTAGCTACTCTTGAATGAAAACAATCTGCAAAGTTGTTAATAAAAAAATTCTGAATTCGCCTTAACGAGTTGTCATATTTTCGAATCTTTTGCCTGTTACGTCATTGGGTAATATATTTGCATAATCCCCGCCTGCCCGCGAAATACCAACAGAGTCTGACCTGCCCACAAACACTTCCGCTAGTTAGTGTGTTTACATCATGTCTAGAAGAGCTTTGTGTTCAGGGATACCACAGTAATACAATTTGAACCTTTTGTTGTGTGCTTGTCATTTTACTGAGGACTGCTTCTCTTATCTTGGCTTTTATCTTCGTTGGCTTTTTCTATCTTCTTAATTTGGACTAACAAACTCCTCCGAAGCACAACCTGTAAGTACGATTAATACGTTATGTGTACATTTTCAATTGAACGCTCTAAATATCAAGTTTTTGTGCTAATATATGATGTACACCTAGTGCAGCTTTAGGTAAAGCACGATATTACTGAAGCAGTTCTGATAATTCGCTGTGAACCCACCATTTCCTAATAATGTGTCGATTAATGTAGACTGACGTTGTTCTAATTACTTTGTTTAATTATAAAGAATGTAGTGGTAGTGGCACAGACTTTATAAGCATTGTGAAATTTCTGTTCATTTGCTGCACGCATTTATAGGTTAATGCGGGAGAGACTAGCGAGTTAGTTAGGCTTCGGCCCTGTGCTACTTGTTCTGCGTTTCTGATTAAATTTAAGACACGAGCGTCATTCTTCAAACTATACAGTAGACATATTTTGGTTTACAAACTGTATTGTTTCATCAGTTAGTCACATTAGCACTTGGCTAACGTATCCACCATTATTGTTTTAAAGGTGCCGTAGGAGATCTTGGAAAATGCTAACTTTAGCCTGATAGCACTGAAAGCGAACGTCCCAACCTCCCTGCAATCGCCGTCCAAAGCCACGCCCCCTAAACACACATACGCTCACAGACCAGAATACCAGAAACAACATTACTACAATAGGCTACATCAGTGGTTCCCAGTTCCCGCCCATGTTCCGAAGTTAAATAAACTTCAACGGATGTCCCGTGCTCATGGAGTAGGGAGCAATGAACATTTAGCATATCGATCTGAACACATTCCGGTTCAATGCACGTAGCTTCTCCTCTTCTAAAAGCTGGTTATCTGATCGGTTGTTCACTAAGCGAGACATGCAAATACATGCGCGAGGACTGAATTGGGAACCGCTGGGGCTGCCCTACATCATGTTTGCATTCCACCAGTAATGCACACTAACACTTTTAAAAGTATACAATACCAGGAAGAAGATCGGTGCTGATGTTTGTCTGCCATTCTCGCCTGTCGCACAGCGTGCTGAACCACGATGAATGTATCCTGTCTGCGCCAACCGGGTGCGCAGAGGTATGCTACTACATACGTTGACAGACAGGTAGTAAAGCATATTAAACGCGGACGAGCGAGTTTGTTGGATTGACAACATTCTTGGTCCTACCCTTCGCACAGAATATATAATACCTACTGTAGCGTCTGCGTAGAATCATGCATGATCTTTGGGGTGTTTATGGCTTAAGAGAGCCTTTTAGCCTTTTGACATTTGCCTATAAATTACAGTTCTGGTCAGAGATGTTTACGTTTGTATAGGGGTTTAAATTGCCAAATGGTTCCTCGCCGTCAAGGAGATTTTAACCAGCCCCCACTATCATCTCCCCCATTCTGATTTCAAACACATTCCCAAAGAGCTTTAAATGGCCAAACTAACACACACACACAAACTAACACACACACACACATAAACACATTTCTTTATATTAGACTATAATTAATCAGTTATAATTATATCTGGTATATGCATGTGTTGTTTGTACGTTTCCCTATTAGTTTAGCTGAGTTACCACTCGTTATTTGTATTAGTTAAAGCTATAAAACACTGATATTCAGGTGTATGTATGTATCTTTGGTTTAATCTATTCCAAATGGTTGTTTCTTGGTATCAATGTTACCTGTTTTTCATTCCTGGGACAATGAGGTACAGTATGTGATTGTGAAATGCATAATATGACTCGTACGATATTTTGGGTTAAAATTACAGAAATTCCAGACCTGCCATAAAACATGGAAATGAGCCATAAACAAGAGACAAAGAAAATTTCTCCCGCTCAATCCATGCCTCTTATGTGGCCATCCCACACAGAATAGTGAATTTCTCAAAAAAGCTATTATCCCGAAAATAGAACTTGGCTCAGAAATCTTTCTTTTTTCTTCGTTTGGACAACACCTCTTTCAAGACTCCTAAGATCTTCCTCTTAGTTTTATTTCCGCAAGTTTTTATCTTCAATACGTTGGGTCGCGTGGAACTTTTCCATTCTTCAGAAGAACCTGAAGTAAAAACTTCCAGCTGACTCCTCACGGACTCATCAAAAGACCTCCGTTATCTATCGCATCTGGACTCTTCTTCAGCAATCGAAACCAATGAAAGTAACCGCTTAAAATTATTTAGGTGCTTGTTTAAGTTTCAGCCCCTTTTTAAGGTTATTTTTGGATTCTTTGATGATTTTCAGAGGTTGTGGTTAGGTGATGTGAAATACTGCCATTCTTTTCTTTTTCTCTATCTTTTCCTTACTTTGTTTCATTTTGTGTATATATGTTTTAGTTAGTTATCTGTTAGATATAGTTTTCATTTATTAAATCCCTTACATTCACAACTGATTGTCTCTGTGTGCTGATCACAATTCGGAGTCACTGAATGTTGAATCCTTGCTACATGCTAAATTAATGCTAGGCACATAAACAAAGAAGAGGCAGTTTATTTTGGGCTGTGGGACTGAGCAGAAAAATAAACATTTCTGCTTGAATTGATGAATGATGTATACTGATGCTGCTCGTGCATGGAGCTGAAAGATCAAATAATTGTAGATATCTGATATCTGCTGGCAGTTAATTCGAAGAATAATTCAAATAGTTATTGAATATAATCACAGTTAAAAAGGAAAAATAATTTGTCAATAATATTCCCCTCTTTTTAGACTAATAAAGTAAATAAAAACATTAGCACTACACTGCGTAGGGCTGGGTCTGGCTAGACGCCATATTTTTCGCCTGACTAGTAAGCCTTTTTCCCTCATCCGGCGATACTGAAAGATCTTTTTTCTAGCAGGTAAGCCCTAAAAGAGCAAATTTTAGCGACATTGTTGCAAATGTCGCGCTGTGAGTGTGGCTCGTGCAGGGAATCTTGCACAATGCAGAAGGGCAGTGAGTGCCGTCACCTGTCTGGGCAGCCCTGCTCAAACTCAGAGACTGCTCGGTTTACTGAGACAGAATGCTCATTCTGAGCATGAGTCTCGCTCTTCTCCACTCGCAGACCGCCTTCACTGAAGACAGCCTGCCGCTCAATCGCAACCCGTTTCTGCTTTCTCCTCTCTCAGCAGAACGCTACTTGGAGATGGAAACAGGCAGAGTCAGGGAATAAGCCACCGGGTTTGACTGATCGCTATAGCGACTAACAGTACCAGACCTGCATACATCGCTCAATTCGACCCGCTGCCCTTCGATCCGTGTCTTGGCACTTTACAGTAAGGATCATTTCCGCTCTTTAACATCGAGTGCGGTCTGCTTATGCGTCAAGTAAATCAGCACGCGTAGATGCTGCCACTAGGCAGCTTTGAATTGTGTGTGTCCCTATGACTGCGTCTCACAAGACAGTGCGCTGTTACGCCACGAAGCATTCTTTCAGCCCTCTGTTCCGTTTGGCGTAAGGCGGCCCCGCCTCTCCTCGGTCCGATCAGTTTCTCTCCTCCCAGTTACCTTGCGGAGGAACAACGGCGATCTCGTGTTGGGCTAGGGTCGATCAGGGCAGAGTGATTTCATGCCGACACACATCAGGCGTGCTTAATCTGCCAGTGTGTGTTACATTCGTTGTGTGTTACATCGTTCACGAGCAGCTTAATCCTCCTGGGCAGATCAAAGCAAAACGCTGGCAGCTTCGCATTTGTGTGTGTGTCGCTGAGCCCCCGTCCGCCTACAGATCCTGGCTTGGTGTTTCTTCTCCGTCCGCATTACCTCAGAAGATGTAGAAATGACGAACGACAGTAGTTATGAACGATAGTTGAGTGATTTACTGTCCGGCAAGTCCCCCCGCCCCATGCATCACTCTCCACTCAGCTGCTTTATCTGGCCTATTGTTTTTACACGGGGGATCGGCGCACGCCTCATTGTCGAAGCGGGCTTAATCCTCCTGGGCGGTTGAGCATAGCGCTGTAACCATAGCTTCAAGTATCGGGGCTGACGAGGCTTTTGTATTTGAACTGCGCCTCTCGCCTGGGGCCATGCCGCACCTGAGGCTGCTCTGCTGATACAGACCGCCTCTTAGAATCGGAGTAGCTCATGCTCTCGCTCTGCTTTGCTCTCAGGCTCGTTTCTTCAATGAAGATCGGCCGCCGCGCCCCTCCCTCATTTTCCGCTACGAGTTCGGATTTGAGAGAATGCGCACAGCATTTTTGATCTGTCAGAGTGTTTACACATAAAGATTATCAAAACTCCTTTTCTAACGAGTGGTTTGATCTTTTTAGTGGATTAAAAGTAGAATGCTGTCACTAATGTTTATTATTGCACTGACCGCCTACAAATGAATTGCGTCTGTGGGTCCACGTCCCACACTGGCTGAGAGCTCTCGAACAATGGGCGTGACTGCTCTGCTATGTTAGCACTCAACGTCTTGCAAAGCAGTTTTAGAGAAGCATTTTCGCAGGGAAAGTCACATTTCGGCGAACAGTGCTCTGCCTCTCAATATAATCAACCCGCTTGTCACAACGGCTGAGGGCCTGTCGGGCTCCAAAAAAAGGAATAAAAAGAAAACCATCTGGTGTTGGAGATAATAAAAACTAGGTGTATTCACTGCCATTCGGGCCTCGGAATAGCCCCGCATTACACGGCGTGGTTCCCACCATCGAGCTTATAGGAACAGACAACACGTCCTGTGCTCTGAGGTGATGAATTTGCTGGCGATAGGTGCCGTAGAAACTTTTCCCCCAGCTCAGAGTGAGTCAGGCTTCCACAGCCGCTACTTCTTCATTCCCAAAAAGGATGGTGGCCTCCGGCCTATCCTCGATCTCAGGCACCTGAATCACGCCCTCATGAAATGGTTGTTCAGGATGACTATGCTGAAACAGATCCTTGCGCGAATTCGCTCAGGAGACTGGTTCTTTTCGCAGGACGCATACTGGCTCCCCGCACTTTTACCAAGTGCATGGACGCGGCTCTTTCCCCTCTGAGACAGGTGGGAATCCACATTCTCAATTATCTCGACAACTGGCTCGTTCTGGCCCAGTCAGAGGCAGAATTAATATCACACAGGACCCTCCTCCTCAGACACCTGGAGTGCCTGGGACTCAATTTTCGACTCAGCCCAAATGAGAGCTGTATCACGCCGGAACGGGCTCTGGCCATGCAGGATGCTGGCGACCCCATGCTCCTTCGAGATTGGTTAGGCACTCACCCTCGTCAAAGTGTTTAAAGGATGTTCTGGCGCTCATGCTCGAGCCGGCATCGCGCATACGTCTACAGTTGTTCATGCTTTCGTATCGCCTTCTATCCTTGCACAGACGCCTGGTTAAAACCATCGGGGTTCCATTCCCATTCGTGGCGTGCATCACGGACGCGCTAGCAGATTCAGGGTGAGTCAGGCCTGTGTAAGCGCCCTGTCCACGCCTGAAGTAACTCCCGGCTGGATGGACAAAGGTCGTGGCCATGGGGAATGGTTTGGCAGATATGGACATGTGTCATCGACAGAGCTCTCCAACTCAGTTGGGGGCGCGTGCGAGGTGGCATTCAACTTTCCGACCATGGTCGAAGTCAGGGAGGGGGGAAAAAAAGAAAAAGGCTTCCACATAAACTGCCTGGAAATTCTAGCAGTATGTCGAGCCTGTCAGTTATTCCTGCCAGTCCTAAAGGGGCACCATGTTCTAATCCGATCGGACAACATGTCTGTTGTGTCCTACATAAATCGCCAGGGAGGCCTCTCCTCGAAGCATCTCTTCACTCTGGTAGAGCGCTTCTTAGAATGGGCTCAACCCAACCTGCGCTCGCTGAGAGCAGCGCATATACCAGCCAAATTTAACCAAGGAGCGGATATGCTATCAAGGAGCAATATCCCCTCAGGGGAGTGGACGCTCCATCCGCAGACGGTTCAGAGGATCTGGGAGATCTTCGGCGAGGTCTAGGTGGACCTCTTCGCCTCAAGAAGACAACTCTCACTGCCCAATTTACATTTCGAAGGACAAGGATGCTTTGGCCCACGACTGGCCCAACCTCCTCAGTTACGCTTTTCCCCCGATCGTCCTGATCCCACAGGTAATCAGGTGAACCAGGGAACAGAAACACAAGGGTGCTCACTGGTGTGGCCCCCTTTGAATGATCCGACGTTCATCGTGGGCTATCAGGAGTCTAATCTCCGGGGCTCCTGATAGTGGCCCCTTGGCCTGTTCTGCTGAGACAGGATCTCCTCGCTCAAGTGAATCGGGTATCAATATGGCATCTCTCTCTCACCGGGCCCAAAAAACGACCTATGGGCCCTCGGCAAACTCTCTGGCCAGCTCGACGTGAGCCTTGGAGGCCTCCCAGTAACGAGTCTGTACCACATTTCGAAGGGCTAGAGGCCGCCATCTATTAGACGTCCGGTCTACGCCTTAAAGTGTTCTTCTTTTTCTGCACACGCTTGGTGTTCTAAAAAAACCGGCAAAGACCTCTCATACTGTCGATTTTGACAGAGGTGTTAAAGTCACTATTTCGGTGTCAAGAGCTTTGGGCTGGATAAGGGTCGTTCGCCATCCACGTTCAATGTCTATGTGGTGGCTATAGCGGCCTCTCATGCCCCTAGTGAGGGACAATCGGTGGGCAGAAACAGCGCGGTCATCCGCTTCCTAAGGGGTGCTAGAAGGCTGAATCCGCCTCGTACCCCTACTGTCCCTTCATGGGATCTGCAGACCGCTTTTGAGCCTCTACAGTCTGCTAACATTCGGTCGCAATAATCCAAATCGGCGTGAAGACTTCCTCTGGGCTCTAGGCACTGTGCATCAGTAAGGCGAATGAGGGGACCTGGCAGACAGCGCTCTCTGATTACCCTGGCTTCTGCCTGAATTTCGGCCGCCTAACGACACTAAAGTCGTCCTGAAACCAAGGCACGGTTATGTACCTAAGGTGCTCTCCACTCCGTTCAGAGCACAGGTTATTACGCTCTCCGCGCTTCCTCCAACTGACGAGAACAGAGAGCTCTGAGAATCTATATTGAGCGTACCGCCCCCTATAGGTGGTCGGAACAACTCTTTGTCAGCTTCGGTAACAGCACCAAAGGGTTTCTGGTTACGAAGCAAAGACTCTCTAAATGGATAGTAAACTCCATCTCGCTAGCGTACTTTTCTTTGGGCCTTCAATGTCCCATTGGAGTATGGGCCCACTCGACTTGAGGCATCGCCTCGTCTTGGGCATGGTCAAGTGGTGTGTCCATTGCGGATATTTGTGAGGCAGCCAGCTGGGCCTCACCGTCCACATTCGCAAGCTTTTATAACCTGGAAGTCCCGGCCTTACAGACCAGGGTCCTTTCCACTTGAAATGACATGCGCTGCGTTGTCATAAACAATCTGGCAGAAATTCCTCCTTGTATCCGTATCACGCTCACGGTCTCTCCTGGCATAGTTCAGCCTGTTCTCGTCGCCCACGCCTGTTGTCGAATTTATCAGAGTATCTCTGGAAGGATGAAGCCAGGCTCGGGTGTACCCTCAGAAGTGCTCAGCCCGTCTTCGACTTGGGTTGTGTTAAACTCTCTATGGGCATTGGTTCTTATGGCAGTTTTTGTATTACTTTTTTTTAGGGTGCTGTCTGGGGGCCACTAATTAGCATCGGGCGTGATTGTAGGCTGTGTGTTCCCATATCTTCGAGCAAGATGTCAGTACGAGGTGTAGTATCGAAAGGGAACTGGTGTACTCTGTTACTAAAGTAAGCCTCGGTTCGCGCTTGAGATTGACGCGGAAACTGAGTATCTGGCATTGCTTTCCGTGCTATGTAGCACGACTCACGGTCGTCGCTTCAGTCAAAGTAACCTGAAAATCCTGTGGCGAACGCCCGCTTATATATTAGTCCAAATGGCCCCGGCCCATTCAGGGGGGGGGACTCCATTCGTGTCTGTGTTGCTTGGCATGGCATGGCGGGCATTCGTCGTCGCATGAGTCGTGCAGTTTCTAAGCTCCGCTGCCTAGCCATTGGTTCATTTTTTAATACACGCACAAACCAATTGCTCTTAAGCAGTTTCACTGTGGAATGAAAAAAGAAGCTTGCATTCAGGAGAAAAAGGATTTTTCGGTCCTTATTTTTTTCAGCCTTGGCGCAATTTCATCTACAAGGACTCATTACTCATTCCCAGTATCTCAGGTAACAGGCGGTTACGTTAGTAACTGAGTACGTTTCTGAACTTAGATGCATTTAAACCTGTTGTAGGGGACTCCAACACAATATTAGGACATTTTAAAATACCATATGACCTGCTCTTTAAAGAAAGAAGTGTTTGGTTTTGGATCAATAGTTTACCTCCAGCTGTTCTTCAAGAAATCCAGAGCACACCTTACTGTCTGAGAACATTTAATTGTACATGTCTAACAAATACTGGCTTCATAAAGTCAGACCTTTCCAGACCTTTGATCTCACCTTGAGCATTGTTTTCTGTACAAAGCACCAAAGCACCATTGTCACTGTTTTCACATATCACTGTCTTTTGTGAACTTGACCTTAAAGGCTATGATGTTTAGTGAATTCTGAGGGGAAAAAATATCTATATTTTGCTGTATTGAAAGTTTGTGGTCAGTATTAAATGGTTAAAAAGTGACAAAAAATACATTCATAATGTTACAAAAGATTTCCGTTTCAAATAAATTCTTATCTTTTGAATTTTTATTCATCAAAGAATCTTGAAAAATATGACCTTTCTTGAACACCAAATCAGCATATTAGAATGATTTCTGGAGGATCATGTGACCAATGAAATGACTGCAGTATTATGCTGAAAAATCAGCTTTGCATTACAGGAATAAATTACATTTGAAAATATATTAAAATAGAAAACATTTTAAATTGTAATATTATTTCACATTATTACTGTTTTACTGTGTTGTTGATCAAATAAATGCAGCATGGTGAGCATTAGAGACTTCTTTTGAAAAAAAAAAACTATTTGACTGTTATTCATGGAAACACTATCACTTCACTATCTTTCTCATGTAATACCAATGCAAGTTAGTTTAGCTCATGTTGCTAGGCCAATTTTTTTTTATTAGTTATTTTATTTGTATTTTATTTATTTAATTATTTATTTATAATTATGGCTGTTGTTTAAAAACACATTCTCATTGACCTCAATGCTTTTTTATTCTTGTAGCCTATAATCTTGTGTTAGTTGGCGCTTCCTGTGGAGAGCCAACAACACCTGCCGAGTGTTACCTGCTCCACCATTATCCATTCGACATACTGATGTCATTTACTACTATATCTGCTGCAATTTTCTTTCTCGTTTTGCATTTTATTCTCCTGTAAAAATCCATAATATGTTGGTGTCAACCAGGTTAACACACTGATAGATTGCTGCCCAATTAAAATTTCTGGGCTGATAGCTTCAACTAACTTTATGTTGCACCATTTTACCCATCTCGTTGACATCTGAGTCTTAGGGTATTTATCACATTTTATGCCTTATGTGAATCAGTTCAAATGTATATGTTGGCTTGTTTGTGGCATATTTTCAATGTGAAACTTTGTTTGGACCTAACTTTTATAGCGTTCTACCGGCAGGTGGTATCTTGTATAATTTGGTACATGTTCGCTGGCAGCAAACCTTTCTGTGTACGCATAAGGGTTAGGGTCTGCACTGAAACAGGCGCTTTTCGTCGTGGTTGTGCCGGTAAAACACTGCACAAGTTTTTAAATAGCAGTAACAACTAATATAGTTTTTTTTTATATGTATACATAGACATGGATGCCAAGCTTTTTATGGGGCGCTGAGAGCCACATACATCTGTGGAACATGGAATGGTCAGAGAAAGCATAACTTCAGTCTTGACACAAGTATTAAAGGCTTATGGTATTTCCATTGAATTGGGCTATGCTCGGATTTCCATGACTGTCTAGCTCTTTTAGGGCTGTAAGCGGATCCGAAAGGTCAAGCTAACAAGCGTGAAATGCAATGTTCGATTCTGAGGGAAGAGAAGCATCTCTGAACCTGAGCCCAGTGTAGGACAAATGGCGATGGCTGATGGTTCAAATCAGATGTGATGTTTCTGTACCAGCCCTGTTTCTGCACACTCCAAACATGCCTCAGCCCAGTTAGCCAGCCAAGCCTCAGCAGCATCCCGTGCAGTTATGATCCTGTAGAGTCCGTGCCACATGGTTAGTGGCCTGCACTCTTAGCCTCAGGCTGTGCTGTAATTGGCAGCTGTCTGCCGTATCACTGTGTCCAGTGGATAGTAATGGAGCTACTGATGGACAGTGTGGCATTTGAGTAAAGATCAAAGGTGAATGACGCTGTCACTGGCCAGCCATCTCGTTTACTGGGGTTCTGGTGCCCTGCCAGTGCTGCGGCTTTGTATTAAGCTTGATTAGACTAACCCAGAATTCTCAGTCTCAGCTTCATCATTTTTCATGAGGTCTACATCAGTGGTTCTTTACTGGTATGTTGCAACCCAAAAATGGGGTTATGGGTCATGGACAGCAGAGAAAAAAAATATGGCTAAACATATTAATGGAAGCCTCAAATTTCCGCCTCAAAGTCAAAAGTTGTGACGTTATATTCTATAGTGTGACCTTATGTTTCGTAATTGTGATATTACGAGATACAGTTTCAATTACATCATTTTGCAACTAACAAATGTGCCTTTTGTTGTTACAAAGGCAGGTAATTATTATATTGTTTTTTTTTTGTTTTTTTTACTCTGAGCTTGAAACAGGGATTATTGTTCATATATTATTATAGATTTATTATTACTTTATTTATGGCTATATATGGTTGCATCAGCAAAAAATATGGCTAAACGTTAGGATATAGTTGGGACTGTAACAGTTTTATTGAATTCAACGGATGTGTGTACAATCACACACTATGGTATTCTGGAGTAAATATGTCTGTCAAATTTTAATTTTGTTCATTCTAATTCAATATTTAGCCCGATGGTCAATAAAAAAAAAAACTTCTGCTTTTATTCATGGATGACATGAAGTTGTCAATTAAAAAAAAAAAGAAAGAAAATTGTCACCATTCATTCACCCTCGTGTTGTTTTGCAGGTTTGGAATTAATAAATGATAGAATTTTCATTTTGGGGTGAACTATCTCTTTAATACTTTTATGTATTGCTGGGCCTTTACTGTTCATAGTAATATTAATGTATTTCATATATGACTTTAATGTCATTTTAATGTTCTGAACAGTTGTGCTACTCTTTTAGGTAGCCATACCTAATTTATTTTTAAATTAGTATTTTTTCACAGATCCGTTTAACCGGTTTGCCTTGTAATGGCATCCTGCCTCGGACTGTCAAAACCAGCTGCTTTTGATGTATTCTGCTAGCAGAAGCGTGACAAACACTCAACATGAGCTTGAGGACAGCCCGGTGACCTTTGCAAAGCTGGCCCGTGTCTCTACCATTGTAATTACGCTAGAAAAAAGTGAATATTTTCATATCAGTTCTGCCTGTCTTGGTACATATGTTTCTTTTTTTTCCCCTGCAGCATGCCTGGATTATCCAGCATCATGTTATTATAATGTCTATTATCTATCCCATATAACCATCATCACTGCCATTATGGAAAAAAGAACAAGGGATGGGGAAAAACATGCACACGCCGCACGCACATTAAGCTTCCTTCAATTCCACACACTCAGCTGCAGTTATTTAGTCATTTCCTTGGCAGAATTTACATTACGTTAGAGTGCACAGCAGTCAGCTGAATTGTCAAGCCTGCCATGGAATCTCATGTTGTCACTCTGTCATTGTCAGAGCAGGCAGGATTTTCTCCCAGTGGATAGACAAGTCTCTGTCTAAACCCCTACAATGCACTCTCTCAGGCAGCTCACCATCTCCATCTGCATCTCTCTACATAATAGATGTTGGCCACCTGTACTGCTAGTTTCAATTTCTTCAGTCTGAGGAGCCAGAGATATTCCAAAATAAGCCAAGCCAAAGTCTAACCCGGCGGCCATTATTGTATATACAGCATTGCCACATGTATTGCCTGAGAGCTGTTTTTGACAGACTGTCAGTCTGTGTGCCTTAAAATTCCTCAAAAAGTTTTGTTTGTTTGGCTGTGGTTATATTCTGAGGTGAACTCAGAAGTGTCTCTCAGTAGGAGATGTGGCTGGGCGGATAGTGCATGTGCTCCTTTATTTGTTACACTAACACTTTTCTGTAGGCGACCCGAGTTTGAATACAGCTCAAGTCATTTTCAGATCACATCCCTCCTCTTCTCTTTATCGTTTCCTGTTTCATCTTTGACCGTCCTTTCCATTAAAGGGACTTAAAACAATGTGTCTGATGATATTATATATGGAAGCCCATTTCAAAGTGTAGAACAGCATCAAAGTAAAAAGCTGTGACTTTATAGCATTGTGACTTTATATGTTGCAATGTGAATTGGTCTTGTAATTTTAAGAATTCGAATAAAAAAAAAAATGTTGTGTGTGTGTATCACTGGTATATATATATATATATATATACCATTCAATGTTTGTGGTTAGTGTTTTTTTTATAGAAATTAATAATTTTATTTAGCAAGGACACATTAAGCGCTCAAAGAGACAATGAAAGCCTTCATTGTGTTATTAAAAAGCTCATATAAATGCGATCATGTTCTTTTGAACCTTCTATTAATCAAAGAAACCTAAAAGAAGTGTATTGTGGTTTCCACAAAGTATTAAGCAGCACAACTGTTTTCAACTTGGCATAAGAAGAATACCTAAATCGCATATTTTAGATTTCTGAAGTTCATGGTGACACTGATACTGAGTATGCATGCTGAAAATCATCAGCTTTACCATCACAGACATTTTAAAATTACATTTTAAAATATATTAAATATCGAAACTGTTCTTTTAATTGTAACAATATTTTTACAACATTACTGTTTTACTGTATTTTTAAACAAATCATTTCAGCCTTGGTGAGCATAAGAGTCCTTGTTTAAAGACATAAAGGTGCCATCAGGGGGGAAGGATGCCCATGGTCCACAAGTTTATATGATTTCGTTGTTCATGAAATGTCGGCAAAATACTTTGGTTAAAATTCCTCAATGGTCATGTAAAACAACATCCTTTTTACCTTGTCAAAAACAGCTCTGCTCACACCACCCGTTTTGGTGTATGTCTCTTTAAATGATAATGAGCTATTGCTCACCCCACCCCTCTCTTCTACCCATTACCATCTGCATTGCTTAGGAGACATGTCGCTACAGCTGCTCGAGCGCGGAGAAAATGGTGGACAGCGTACAACTGGCTAAGGGCAGAAATATGCTAATATGGGACAGACTTCAGTATGACGTCATACTGCTCAGAAAATCAAGACTGTTCAGGTTTTTTGGGGATTAAAAAAGGAGTGGATGGATTTTTATCATTGTAGGGTGGTTGTGTCCACACACTGTTAAGAAACATTTATATGCAAACTCAATGTAAAAGTGAATTTTCATTCCCATGTCCCCTTTAAACATTTTACTGACCCCAAATTTGTAAAAGGTAGCTTAGTGGGTATATAATAATGGTAAAATTGTCTATATAAATTTTATTTTATATAATACATATTTATATTTACTAATCTTCCTGTCCAGTCTACTAACCATTTAAACTGGATTTTGTAAGTTCTAGAAACAAAAAGTTATTAACATTAAATGATGTCTTAAACCATCTTATAGTGTGTGTTTTTTTTTCTCCACCAACTAAACTAGTTCCAAAAGAAGTCAAAACCTTGCAAATACAGACAAGCAGCATGATAAAAACAATGAAAAGTCCCAGTGCTGTTACTGCTGTTCTTGGAATGCCGCTCGGACAGTCAGATTTGTGGACCAGAACTAACTGTTGTATAATATTTGAAAGTAAGTGAATATTTGGCCATTTAATTCTATTTTGCTCTCGTGCATGAGAAAATCCACAGTGCAGTCTTTGCTGAGCATGTGTCTTCAAAACGTGGAAAACATTCAACTCCAGTGCAGAGTCAAGGTTTTTTCTTGCTGTGTATCAGATGTTCCTCCTTGTCTGAGGGAAGCGCTTAGCAGTTGAGTCATGCGCAGAGACTTCGTTTTACCTTTTAAGTCTTTGAAAGTCACCTCAGATGTCAGGGTACGTTTCTTTTAGTAAAGTGAAGAGACAGGTGCTGTGTGTTTGATGGTGTGGGATGTGAATGGGCTCTGGCTGCCTCCCCACACTTCTGATCAAGGCGTTCAGACTATGCGGTGATTTCCACACGCACCTTTCAGACGACTCTTGAGGTGTTGTTCCCCACATCTGTCCTTCAACGTCTGACATCTTGATGAATACACTGTGTCGGAAGGTTTGCATAGATTTAGCAAATACCTATGGGCATTAATCATTGCAATCAGCGGGAACACGCCCTGCTATGCCTTTTATAAAGCGATATGAGAACAGTTATTCTCTAACTTCAGCAAGGACAGGTCAAAGAGAGAGGTTCGGCTCTGGTAAAAGGCGCAAATTAGACTTGATGATTTTAGATAGGACGTTTAATAATGAAATAGCTTTGACAACACAGTTTTGAGTGGTTGTCAGGAGTCATTGCTCAGTGGAGGCTCTTATATCAATCATACAACTGTACTGAACCTGCCGCTATGGAGATATAGTGCTGTGAATGTTCGACCTTTGAACCCATACTTTATCCAGGCAATTCATAGCCCCCTAAAGGATATTTATCAATAAATCAGCAATGGTGTAAAAGGGATAGTCAAGAATATATTCCTATCAGCGATTGTAAAAGTACAGCCGTACACTTTCAGATGGATACCTCTGGTCGCTGTGTCTTGTCCGACATCAATTGTTGAGCTTCAAGGATGTCAAGTTAAAAAAAAAAAGTCTTAAGAATTCTATGTGCGTTTTTGAGCGAGTGAATTTTATGTAAATGCCCTGTACACTCCAAAATAAATAAATAAAATCATGTTCCTAAGTGTTTTTGTCTTGTTTTCTGCTAAAATATAAACAACCTTAAAACAAGAAAAAGCTTGAAAAGCAATGCTGCTTAAAACAATCAAACTTGTGATCAAAACTACAGTGAAATGGTATATATTTTTATTTAGGCCTAAATTTAAGATTGAGATTGAATTGCATATAACATTTCCATCTATTTGAATTACACAGTTTTAAAATCAACAAACGAATAAATGTGCATGTTTGTCAGAGATACTGTACATAAAAGAAACCGTTAAGAAATAAGGCTCAATTCTTGGTATTAACAAACCATTAACTACGACTTTTGCCCCAATAAACTCTTAATTTGCAGTTTATTAATAGTTAGTAAGGTAGTTGTTAAGTTGGGTAGGATTAGGGATGTAGAATACGGTCATGCAGAATACAGTGGTGTGAAAAAGTGTTGGCCCCCTTCCTGTTTTTTTAATTTTTTGTATATTTGTCACACGTAAAAGATTCAGATCATCAAACAAATTTTATATTACACAAAGATAATACAAGTAAATACAAAATACAGTTTTGAAATAATTATTTCATTTATAAAGGGAAAAACGCTGTCCAAACCTGCCTGGCCATACGTGAAAAAGTAATTGCCCCCTAAATATAATAACTGGTTGTGCCACGCTTTGCAGCAACATCTGCAATCAAGTGTTTGCGATAACTGGCAATGAGTCTTTCACATCACTGTGGAGGAATTTTGGCCACTCTTCTTTGCAGAATTGTTTTAATTCAGCCACATTGGAGGGTTTTCGAGCATGAATGGACTGTTTAAGCATCTCAATCGGATGTCTCTGGACTTTGATTTGGCCACTCCAAAACCTTAATTTAGTTTTTCTTGAGCCATTCAGAGGTGGACTTGCTGGTGTGTTTCAGATCATTGTCCTGCTGAATAACCCAAGTGCGCTTGAGCTTGAGGTCACAAACTGATTGACGGACATTCTCCTTCAGGATTTTCTTGCAGAATTCATGCTTCCGTCAATTATGGCGTCCAGGTCCTGAAGCTGCAAAGCAGCCCCAGCCCATCACACTACCACCACCATGTTTGACTGGTGGTATGATGTTCTTTTTATGAAATGCTGTGTTGGGTTTATGCCAGATGTAACGGGACACACACACCTTCCAAAAAGTTCAACTTTGTCTCATCAGTCCACAGAATATTTGCCCAAAAGTCTTGGGGATAATCAAGATATTTTTTGGCAAAAGAGAGACGAGCCTTTGTGTTCTTTTTGGTCAGCAGTGGCTTTTGCCTTGGAACTCTACCATGGATGCAGTTTTTGCCCAGTCTCTGTGTTGATTTATTAAATTTATAAGATTAAAAAGTAATCAAGCTTTCTAAAATAATGTGGTTATGCATTCTTTATGATGTAACAGGAGGGGGCAATTTAATTTGTCAGTTAGGGCCACATGGTTGGACAGCCTTGTTTTCCCTTAATAATTAAAAACCTTCATTTAAAAACTGCATTTTGTGTTTATTTGCATTATCTTTGTGTAATATTTAATTTTGTTTGATGATCTGAAACATTAAAAGTGTGACAAACATGCAAAAAATATAAGGGAAATTCAGGAAGGGCGGCCAACACTTTTTCACCCCCTGTATGTGATTTAACGTAATAATAAACAGCCCAATTATGCTAGTAATATGCATGCTAACAAGCAACTAGTTAATAGTGTGAATTAGTCCCTATACTAAAATGTTACCGTACTAATAAACTGAATGTGTTCTAAATAAATAAACAAACCATACACTGTAAAATCCAATAGTTTACCTTACTTGGATATAATTATTTATCTTTACTTAGTTGTTATACTTAGGTTTTATTAAGTTACAGCTACTTTTAAGGCAAATAAAACAATTTACTTACTTTTTTGAGTGACACTTACTTAAAATATTCAAGTAACCACAAAGGAACCAATGACATTAATAAAACAGTGAGAGGCAGCAGTGCACTAATATATTGCTAATGTGCAACATAACAACAGAAAAATAAGAAAAGAAAAAGAGTCTTAATAGACCCATTTCCTCCATGTCTGCAGTTATCTTTCACTAGTTGCATTCACTCGTTTCCCAAAGTCATATTGAATGTTGAATTTTCAATACAACTGAAATATTTGAAAGAACATCACATAAGCTAAATTCATAAATTGATGTTGATTTTCCTAAAATGGTTTTTTTAACTCCAGTATAGTGATAGCAAGTCCTTTGGTTGGGCCCTTTATCTGGTTCCGTTACTATAATTATCTTCCGGTAATGTAGTAATTGCATAGAAGTCCAGGTTCATTTGATTTCAAAGGAAAAAAGTAATAATTGGTTGCTTTAGAAAGTGCCCTCTCTTTCTAAGCCATTAGTGCCGTAATGTGTGTGGTTCTTAATCAACTTTATCAAAAACGTTTCATAAAGACCCTGAGATGTTATTTTTGGGTTATATAATTCTTAAAATGTGTGGTTCACATGCTAAAGTGCACACCACAGACTCTTAACTTCGCACGTGAACCACAACACAATGGTAACACTTCAATCTTAATATTCATTACTTGTAAAACAATAGCCATTGTATTTGCTCTTTTTGTTGGGCGTGTGCTACTGACAAAGACGCAAATAAAATGGTCAAATAAACATCAACAACTATAAAACAAAGCACTGTCTAATTTATTCATACCGCAATGCCTCTGGGAGTCCGTGGTAGCTATACTAAGGTCATGAGTAACAAACCTAAATGAAAGGCTCAAGTCCCCCCTACAGTTTTTTAGTACTAGAACTCTGTTGTAAGGAAGCTATACTAATAAGCATATGTCAGTACACATACTATTGGTATTTCATTTACTTAGTTTTCAAGGCAAGCGAGTTTGATGCTTTTTTAAGTAAGCCTACTTAAGTAGATGTTACAGGTATTTATATATTTCGCATCAATGATCCAGTTTGTTTTAGTCTTGACATTTTTGCTAAATTTAAGCAGATTATCGCCCCAAAAAGTGGCATTTTTGTATAAATTTAAGTAATTAGATTTAAGTACAAAAATGTTATATAGTAGTTAAAATTTCTGTAAAGAAAATGCACTGTACTTATTTTGTTTTATATATAATAAATATTTTACATATCATGTTTTACTCTAAAATTGGTATAAAATTAAAACCTTATGTCTAAATAAGTTTTTCAAATTTGAAGTTGATATGAAAAAAATTGATGTTCCTGTGAGATTTTATTTAGGGCGTATACCACAAACAGCCACCGGGTGCCATCCAAACCCCATTACATTTTTTATGCATTTTTCTGTCACAAATGTCTAGATTTCTCTGTCAATATCTCAAAATAACCACCAAATATGGAATCCGGAGACTCAGACCTTTGCAGTGATATGTTTTTTGTAAAGATTATAAAAAGGTTTGATTCTAAAAGACAGTAATCCTTGTAATAACACTTGACACTACCCACTAAGGGGGAGGATTTTAACCGCCAAAAGATTTTAAAGTACCATTTTCATGGTAACGCAATGTCTGATTTCGAAATGGTTTTCACATGATGAATATTGGGCTTCTAAGCATTCAAATGATATATGATTTATGATGATTACTAAAAGATGTGATAGAGAAAAAAAGACAACAACAAAAAACAGCGCCAAGCGTCTCACAGATGGGACGGTGACAGTTAAGGGGTTATTAAAATCGCTTGTTCGACAGTTAGCCATATTTTATCCATCTTCATAACTTTTTAACTGAATAAATGTAATTTTGACAATTAACAGATTTATGCTAATTCTTTCCAATTTGAATCAATGCATTTTGAAAATATGATTAAAGTAAAATCGAATGCAAATAGTTCATGATAAAAACTATGCCATGATAATTTTGAGAGTAGTAAGACTTCCTTAAGACTGATTAGTTGTTCAGGCAACCAATAACTAGTCAATTTTGAAAATTAAATTTCAATTTATGATGCTTATCTTTATTTATTTTAGACATGGCTATAGCATTTTACAGAGCATCTGTTGTGTCTTTTCTTAGACCTCACAGGACAGCTGTAAAAAAAAAAAAGGTGTAAAAAATACACAAAGATCTGTATATACTGTATATATATATTTGGAACCATTCTACAACATTTAATACCTTCACTAGTTCATTTTAAATTATCCTGTGGTGTGGAAAATTATTTTTTAGAAGTACAAATAGTGCATGTAGTTTTTCAGTTAGTATGAGGTCATAAAAGTTGCATGCATAATAATTATAAAAGAATTAGCAAAATGCAGTTCATCTAAATGGCTTTAGATGAAGGATAGCATGTCACACCGCAGGACACTCAAAACTATTTCATGCCAACTACCCATATGTCATTATATAAAATGGCATAAAGAGCTATACTCACTGTGATATAGTGCTGACAATGGATGCATTAAAAGATAGAAAAATGTAGTGCCTCCATTATTGCAGTGAAGTAAAGAAATAAGATGTCTAAGGATTTTGTAGCGTTAGTACTTGAGTTGAGGATTTGAGGGTTGTCAGATGGAGTTATTGAGCAGTCTGACCGCTTGTGGAATAAAACGGCATTTTAGTCTGGTTGTTTTGGCTTTAATAGCCCTTAACCTTCTTCCAGATGGTATGGCTGTGAGAACGCTATGGGACGAGTGAGTGGGATTTTTACCTGATATCGTTGGTCTTACTTGATTGCATTGCTGCTCTCACCACTCGTTGCAAAGTTTGAGCAGCTCCCAAACCAGAGAGTGATCCAGCTGTTCAGGATGCTGTTTGGATGCTGTTGCAGTTGACGCATGGCTGGCAAGAGTTTGACCACTTCAACCACTAATGTTATACAGCAGGCAACCAATAGTTTAAAGACTGCATTATTTAGATTAGAGTTAAGTTTTAAGGTCATCTATCTCCAAATGTTAACAAAGCTGCTTGCTTCGAATAGGAAATGCAAGAAAGAAAGTGTCATTCACAAAGCAGTTTCGTGGGGTCTTAAAAACAAAGTTTTAAGTATAAAGGTTAAACAAGGATAACAAATATAGACCTAGTTTTCACTTCTCTGAAAGACACAAGGTGAATCAACTTCAGATCACTTTGATTTCCCATTGTTCTCTCAGCTTACATCCAGGGAGAGAGAAAGATATGAGATTACCTTGATCCTGACCATGATGGATCATGAAATATTTATTTATTTATTTCCTGTGCATGAGGATGCAACTTGCGAGTATGACAGCTCCAAGGCCCCACGATGATCAGGCTCCGACTCTTAACGGGATGGAGATTCCTTGCCTCGTGGATAAAACAGACTCAATCCCCAATATGCCTTTCTCTTGATAGGATTAAATGTCAAAGTCCTGCCAATAAACCTGTCAGAGAACAAAGGAAGAGGTTTGCAAAATGCTGCGCTGCCTCTATGAAGTGCAAGTTGCTGATGTTACCTCTTAAATTGAGACGACATTTTTTTCAGCTTACGCATCATAATGGGTGTGGAGAGGCAGCCGAATCCAATTCTAAGAAGGCCAAGCTAATTAGAAATCCTAGTTTAATTATGTTTCCTTTTATAGGTTGAGTTTCTGAAATAGCACCGCCATTAAAATGCTAGGGGAAGCATTAATGTAGAGGAAGAAGATGATGGGAAGGAAGAACAAAAAACATTCAAAGGAAGGATTTTTGGGGTTTCTTTCAGTTTGTTCTTTTTATGTTGATTTTAATCCATTCTAAATTAAATGAAAACATAGCCTCTTTTTCACTTATATGGAGTACATAAGGAGGCATGTTTCTCAAATGGTCCTTCCTATGTTGGACTTTTGAAATTTCATTTTTAACCAGGGGTAAACATACTTTAATCCTAGGTTATCTTATTTAGGTGTTACTGTTTTACAGAAATAATAGTATAAATTGAACTAACCAATTTGTTGAAAAGATCCAACTCAAAAGAACAATTCATCATTGACTCAGTAACAGGATTAAAGTCAAAGTGAATATTGACATATTTCTGTCTTTTCCTTCCTTATTAGCAGAAAGATATCGGACGACTTCAAGAAGAGTCAAATTAATCATATTTATAATACTTTGAGATACTTATTCGAACAGTGTGCATTCGTTTTTATTATATTGAAAAGAGAGCTCAAATGAAGACAGATTTTTTTTTGTGTAAACCTTTAACCCAGGGTTAACTGCTCTTTACCCAGGGTCTTTGAAGACTTTAGCCCAGGGTTAACTGCTCTTTACCCAGGATCTTCGAAGACTTTAACCCAGGGTTAACTGCTCTTTACCCAGGGTCTTTGAAGACTTTAACCCAGGGTTAACTGCTCTTTACCCAGGATCTTCGAAGACTTTAACCCAGGGTTAACTGCTCTTTACCCAGGGTCTTTGAAGACTTTAACCCAGGGTTAACTGCTCTGTACCCAGGGTCTTTGAAGACTTTAACCCAGGGTTAACTGTAATGTGAAAAGCCTGGTACAGTAAACCAAATCAATACTGTAATGATATGACTAGCTACATTTAAAAAAAAGATGCGAAAAGTATCACGTGAATCATGATATCACTATATTTGAAGGCAGTACAGTGTGTGGGTAATTGCTCAGATTGAGAGTGTGCACATATATACACGTATGAGTCACACATACTTGTGTATCATAAAAGTGAATACACATATGGCTGTTCCATGTGGCTGTAGTATAAAAACGCACGACAAAGGAGTAGGGAATGAGAGTAGGGAATAAGAAAAACAACCACTGAATGCAAACAAACATCAAAACAGGACAAACTGACTGAGAACACAAGGCTTAAATAACTGGAGGAACTTAATCAGTAAGAACAGAAACAGGTGTGGAGTTAATTAAGAACTAATGGAACAGATCAACAAGGGAACTCAGGAAAACAAGAATACAAAACAGAAACAGCAGACCCGTTACAATGGCAGGGATGCACGATTTTGAGCTGACTGTTGCTTTAAATTTTAAAAGACACACTTTTTTTTTAGTGTTGCAGTTCTGCAGCCATGGATTAGATTAAAAGCAGCTATTCTACTTATACAAATGTATTCGTGTAATTTCTGTAGTGTGCCGTTATACAATGACGATTACATATACAGTCTCATTAATACTGCATGATACCCACTAGCAGAAAGGAGATATATACAAGAATCTGCATTTGAAACCGTATTGTTCCACAAGATTAATATTGCCTCAGTGTTTTCAGAATTTATTGGGCATAATCAGATTGTAGTAGCAAGAAGTGCACACCACGCACATATTTCTTGAGTTTGCCCAAATGATGAATGATGTATGCAAATTTAATTCGCATCTTTCTTGGAATGTTAATTTTCACGGTTTCTTACGGTTAATCTTCTTTTACATGTTTTTAATCATTTAGAGACAGATATTGAAATCTGTAATTTGATTATAGCTTATTGCACAGAGTGAACTGGTGTCTTGCTATGACATTAAAGAACTGCAATCTTGTCCTTATGCCTGTGTTGGCACAGCTAGATCGCCATGAATCAAATTTTATGTGTAAAAGCTGATGACACTGCCAAGAGGAATGATCCATGTCCAGAAAATATTTCTATATGAACCCTTTTTTTTTTTTTTAAGTGTACAAGGTACAAATCCCATGTTTTTATTTTATCAGAACTAGTAGATATGTTGGTGTGCATGCTGGTATGGATTTCAAAAAATCTTTTTTTTCTTTCAACGAATGGTAAATATACACATATAAATATATATAAATATACAAAGTATATATGATATAAAATAATATATATAATATCTTATATATCTATATAAATCTTATATATAATATATATATTTATATATATATAATATATCTATAACACCCACACACGACAAAATAAATATATATTATGGTTTTTTTGGTTTTTTTATGTATAAGTTAAAGAGAAAGAAAGGTATGTTTGATAATCCAGAACAGGCATCACACCAAAAACATATAGTTTCATAACAATAGAATTAACTAGAGACCACTGCTTGTGAATTTAGGCTTAGATTCTGATTTATTTTTATTGTATTGTATTGTATTTTATTTTTGATAGATTAATTCCATGTTAGTGTTTATTTCATGTTAAAGTTAGAATATTACAAACAGTCAATGAGTCAATATTTTCTGAGCGCTAAGCAACTCCTTTCTCCTTTCAATACTTTTGAATGATTCAGGACCTATTTTTTTTTAGCCTATTCATGGAAAGAGACAGAAATATATATATTTTCATCTCTTGTGGGTAACATGCTGAGGAATCATATCATTCAGGCTGTAATAATTCATCCCGTACTTAAGCAGAATTCTGGTGGAATTATGCAGATAATCTTTGATGTTTGACATCATAATATATTTGTCTGTCATTTCTTTGCTTTCCCCTGTGTGAATTGATGAATGTACAGAACAGGATGCAGCGTACAGTAATCCCTCACGTGTTCTTTAAAGGCAGCGCAGGCAGCACGCAAGCTTGCGGTCTTTCTCGTGCCATCTCCACATTTAGAGCTCTGGAACTGCAGTGGGCCTCTGTCTCCGGCCCCGTTCTAATTTCTGAGCGCCTCTGTGATCCATCTGTCTCTGTCTATAACCACGCGTACCTGTTCGTCTCTGGGGTTTTGCATCCTCTGCGCTTAGAATAAACATAATATCCCTCTGAAACCCATTAGATTATCCTCCTCTCCACCTTTATTTAGGTTTATATTAATTAACACACTCTCTGTCAGGCATGTGGAATAACCTGCTTTTCCTATGTAGCATGACTCCTCCATAGGCCCATGCCTTTGAAGCGTCTCTTTCCCAATAAGACAGAACTCCCAGAATAAATTGAACTAATAGGGAGCATAAAGCGCACACTTATTTCTGCATTCTGTCATAGAGTGGGGCTTTAAGCAGGAGGCTAAACTGCAGGCGAGTTGCAATCCAATTATGCCCACCAGCATGCGTTCTAAGGGACAGGCCGCTTTTTTTCATTAACTGAACAGAGACAGCAGATACATCATGTCCCCCGGATGCTGGGAGAATGGGTACCGAATGGTTTGGTGAGTCACCTGTGAGGGGTGATGAATGCTGGAATTTGGTGTAAATGTTTGTGGTTTGTACTGGTTGGTGGTACGGTACTTCATAGCAGGAGACCGAGATTTCTTGTCACATGGGATTCAGTAAATTTGATTGATTGGTTTGTTTGTTTGTTTTGTAAATGTCAGTGGGCAAGCATTTGAAACATTTTAGACTGTTTTATGAAGTATTTTATGTTTTTTATAATTATTTCATTGTTTACATTTTGCTGAAAAGCCTGTAATAGGCTGTTTATTGGTGGGTTCTTTTGTGTTGAACCACCCCATTTGTGACAACATGCCATGCTATATGTGCTTCTTGGCTGTAAAAGCTATTTAATTTCAGTTCAAGCTATTTTAACTTTTTTGTAGACAAGATATTCATGTAGTTTTGCACAACATGACTTACAAAAACAAACCTAACCTGAGAAATATTTACTTGAATAAAACAAATGAAGTGCTGGTCTCGTCAATAGCCAAGAACAGGGAACATTTTAGGGTGTGTTCACACTTGTCATGTTTGGTTCGATTAAAACGAACCCTGGTGCAATTGCTCTGTTAGTGCGGTTCGTTTGAGTAAGTGTGAACGCTGCCATCCGAACCCTGGTGCGTTGACCGTCAGTGCGGGTTGTTTTGAGTACGTGTGACCGCTGCCATCGAACCCTGGTGCGATTGCTCTGTTAGTGCGGTTCGTTTGAGTAAGTGTGAACGCTGCCATCCGAACCCTGGTGCGATTGCTCTGTTAGTGCGGTTCGTTTGAGTAAGTGTGAACGCTGCCATCCGAACCCTGGTGCGATTGCTCTGTTAGTGCGGTTCGTTTGAGTAAGTGTGAACGCTGCCATCCGAACCCTGGTGCGATTGCTCTGTTAGTGTGGTTCGTTTGAGTAAGTGTGAACGCTGCCATCCGAACCCTGGTGCGATTGCTCTGTTAGTGCGGTTCGTTTGAGTATGAACACTACAAACAAGTCGGACTGAGTCGGATGACTAAAAAGATGGGTCTCGGTCCGCTTCAAAGCGAACTCTGGTGCGGTTCGAATTAAATATGAACTCAACACAGACCAAATGCTTCTAAACGAACCAAAAACAGGTAGTAATGACAAGATGCAATGCTATGTGACATGATTTGAACGAGTGGTGTATCCAAAACAAAATGAGCACAGGGCAAACGCGGAGCAACAAGGAGGAAAAGTGCCTTTTATGAGCTCTGTGTGAGTTCGCCGGTGGTGAAAATAAAATCATAAGTACACGCAGCAATGAGCACTCTTAGTCCAGCAGATGACATTATGTGAGTTTGACTAAAAGCAGCGCTGAGCAGACCGATCGGTGAATGGGTAATTTGATGTTATACACCAATCGGTCTGTGCAGCGCCACTTTAAGTCGAACACAGCTTTTGTTTGTCTGTATCTTTATGTTCGCTGTCAAAAATGCCACTGTGAACGCTCAGCGGACCAGGACTAAATAAATAGTTCCTCTTCAGGAACTCGAGCTGCGTCGAAAAACGCTAGGGGAACGCCGTTCAGCGTGACGGGCTCTGAATCTCGTGTGTAATCAGACCAACAGCTGGGCGAGACGTCACGGCGGGTGACGTAATGACCAGGAGGCTATAAAAGCACGTGCGGTGAGACCAGCGTCAGCTTTTTGTCGTTCAGCAAGCGCTCTGTGTGTGTGTCAGTCTGATATCTGTTTGTGAGTCATATTTGGTGTTGTCTGTCCCATAGGGCTAGAAGATAATTATGTCTAAAGCACATGACAAGTCACATCATTTGAGTAGGGGCGAAGGCAGCCAGCGTTTCAAACTGTTTGTTCCTCCCTGCCCGCGTTTCATTACGGGTGCGGACACACACAGTTTGTGCGTTGTCTGCCTGGGAGCGGAGCATGCTGAGTCAGCTCTTGAGAGCGCTGACTGCCCGCATTGCGAGTGTCTTCCCATGCATGCTCTCCGCTCCCGAAAGGCACTCTTTGCGGAGGGTGCTTTCGCAAGCGTTCCCCGCGGCGCGGGTCCCGCTTCCGCCGAGGGCAAGTGGAGGGGAGCGGTGTTTGCGAGAAGCCACACATCGACGGAGCTGCTTTTTTCCCCGACCCCACACCGAGGGTCGAAGTCGTGGGGGAAGGCCATTCTAGGCCGCCTCTTGTTAACGCCTCAGATCTATGGCGATTGTGGAGGGGAGGGATGAGGAGAGCGTGTTATTACAGAGCGATGCCCCGTGTAGAGCAGACGCTTGCGAGCTATCTGTTGCCTGGCGCGGCATCATTTCTGAAGGCTCCGGTATTGCCCTCCAAGCCGCTGCGCACAACTTCAGCTCTGGTGGGCAAAGGGTACTCGGCAGCGGGTCAGGCTGATGCGTGTCTGCACACCATGGCGGTGTTACAGGTGTACCAAGCCGACCTGCTAAAAGAGCTAGACGAGCGTGAGCAGATAAAATACGAAGATATTACTGAGCTCAGGAGGACCGCTGATTTGTCTCTCCGCGCCACCAAGGAGACCGCCCGTGCCATTGGCAGGTCTATGGCAGCTATGGTGGCAGCAGAGAGGCATCTATGGCTGACCCTGTCAGATATGAAAAAGAGAGACAGGGTCTGCCTAATGGACGCACCGCTTGCGCCTTCTGGCCTGTTTGGCGACGCCGTCAATTCGGTCGTCGACAGATACCAGGAGACCCGTAAACAGGCGGCGGCATTACAGCGGTTTCTCCCTCGCCGCTCTCTAACTCTGGGGGCTGCTGGACGAGAGCAGCCCCCTCCGGGTACCAGCTCTGAACACAGGGGCGCGCAAAAACAGAGCGTGGCCTCGCGTGCTCCCCCGTGTCGACGCACAAGGGCGGGGGCCTCTAAGGCTAAGCCGGATCTTCGGACCGTACTTCAGTCTAAGAGGTCCTCGGCCAAAAAGTCCTGACGCCACTGGCCCAGGATGTATGAGGGCAGTCCCCTCTGGGGTGCAGCGGTTTGCACCGCATTACACGGTGTCCGTCTCGCCTCAGTGCCCTCAGGAGATCGGTCTGCTAACCCTGCTGGAGTTACAGGGCGCAGCGATCTCCCGCGAGCGCCACTCTCAGTCACCGCCCGGCAACGTAGCAGTGCTAAGAGCCTCGCCACCTCCGCGGAGGTCTCTAGAGCAGCAGGTTCAGTTGTTCCCTGCCGGTTCACCGTTACAGGGCACCAACCTGGCTGCACACATTACACCAGAGATCAGTCTCGAGAGACTGATTCCCTTAGTAGACTTTTTGGCAGCGTGGAAACTACTGCCAAACGTGTCGCAATGGGTCCTGCACACTGTAGAGAGAGGCTACAGAATCCAGTTTGGTTCTCCTCCGCCTCCTTTCAACGGGACTTCTCCCACGCTGGTGGGCCCCGAGCAGGCTCTAGTAATGGAACAAAAGGTTAACACTCTCTTGAGGAAGGAGGCAATCGAGCTGGTCCCTCATCATGTGAGGCAAGTCGGGGGTGCTACAGCGGTATTCGTGTTCCAAAGAAGGAAGGGTGTGGTTGCATCCATTTTAGCTCTACGCACTGAACCTCTCAGTCATGAGACTGAAGTTCAAGATGCTTACTATAAGGCAGGTCGTGTCTCAGATCAGGTCCGAGGTCTGGTTTGTCACGATCGATCTGAAAGATGCATACTTCCATGTTTCCATCCTTCCTCAACACAGGAAGTTATTGAGGTTTGCTTTCGGGGGCAAAGCGTACCAATATCGTGTTCTTCCGTTCGGCCTTGCACTCTCACCCCACACATTTACCAAGTGTGTGGATGCTGCTCTGGCTCCATTGCGACTCCAGGGCATCTGCATACTAAACTACATCGACGATTGGTTGATTTTAGCTCAATCACAGCAGACGGTGGTTCGACATCGAGATTCTCGTTCTCGCCCACATGAGAGAGCTGGGGTTGAGACTAAACGCCAAGAAAAGTGTGCTTTCTCCATTACAGAGGACCACTTATCTGGGCGTGGTGTCGGATTCGACCACGATGCAGGCACGTATGTCCCCTGCTCGGATCGAGTCGATCCTCACCGCAGTCGCAAGAGTCAGAGAAGGCCGGTCACTCACTGTCAAGCAGTTTCAGAGACTGCTGGGTCTGATGGCAGCTGCGTCCAACGTGATACCTATTGGCCTGCTGTACATGAGGCCCCTACAATGGTGGCTCAAGACCAGGGGGTTCTCCCAGAGGGGAAACCCACTTCGCATGCTCAAGGTCACGCGGCGATGCCTACGTGCCTTGGACATGTGGAGGGAACCTTGGTTCTTGTCTCAGGGCCCATTGCTGGGAGCTCCTTGTTGCCGCGTAACGCTAACGATGGATGCGTCCCTCACTGGTTGGGGAGCAGTCATTAGTGGCCACCCTGCCCGTGGTCTGTGAAGTGGTCGCCATCTCACGTGGCACATAAACTGCCTAGAGATGCTGGCAGTGTTTCGAGCTCTAAAACACTTCCTCCCGGACCTAAGAGGCCACCATGTGTTGGTGCGCACCGACAATACAGCGGTGGTCTCTTACATCAACCACTAGGGAGGTCTGCGCTCACGCCGTTTGTACAGATATAGCGTACCAGATCCTTGTGTGGTCCCAGGGGAGGCTTATCTCGCTGAGAGCAGTTTTCATCCCTGGGCATCTCAATTTGGGAGCAGACATCCTGTCGACGCAGGGGCCGAGGCCCGGGGAATGGATGCTTCACCCCAGGGTGGTGAAGCAGATATGGAGAGTCTTCGGCCAAACTCAGGTGGAGTTGTTTGCGACTCACACGACATCGCACTGTCCCCTATGGTTCTCTCTAAATCATCCAGCTCCACTGGGGCTAGATGCTATGGTACAGATGGGGCCGAGGCTTTGTCTGTATGCCTTGCCCCCGATCGCTCTGCTCCCGGGAGTTATGGAGAGAGAGCGCCGGGACGGGGTCCGTCTTCTGCTACTAGCCCCATTCTGGCCAGGCCGAGTATGGTCTCGGACCTGATTTCTCTCCTCAACAGCACTCCATGGGAGATTCCCGTCAGGAGAGATCTCCTCTCACAGGCGGAGGGTATGATCATCCACCCCCGCCCGGAGCTGTGGAAATGGGGGTGTGGCCCCAGAGGGGGCACAACTAGTAGCTTCTGGTCTCTCAAATGAGGTTGTGGAGACCATCCTCCAATCCCGAGCTCCCTCCACGAGGAGACTGCACGCCTTGAAGTGGAAACTTTTCACTCCTTGGTGCAGAGACCGCCAGCTCGACAGAGTTAACTGCCCAGTTGGTACAGCGCTGGAGTTCCTGCAGGCCCGTTTCTCTGCAGGGTTGACCCACTCCACCCTGAAGGTTTACGTGGCGGCCATTGCGGCCTACCACGCTCCTCTCGGTGGCCAGTCAGTGGGCAGGCACCCCCTAGTTGCATGTTTCCTCCGCGGTGCGCTGAGGCTGAGGCGCCGGTACGATCTCGTGTCCCCACGTGAGACCTGGCTGTGGTGATAGAAGCTCTCTGTAGGCCTCCATTTGAGCCTATCGAGGAAAGGATTTCGGGCCCTCAAGAGAGTTTGGGCTCTGCAGGCCCTTTCAGTGGCCCCTTCCTACCTAGACTTTGCACCTGGCTTGGTCAAGGCGTTTCTGTTCCCGCGATCGGGTTATGTCCCTAAGGTCCCTTCCTCTGCACCGCGGCCTGTCGTACTCCAGGCCTTTAGTCCTCCTCCCTTCGAGGATCCAGACCTGCAGAGGCTAAACTGCATGTGTCCGGTGTGGGCGGGTTGGTCCACGCCCCTTACCTTCGTCAGGTTCTACGGTCTAGACATGCAAGCCACTCCTGGCTCCTCTGTTCTCTCGCCCTAGCTGTGCAGTCTTCCACACTCGGCAGAGTCTTAGAAGTCTGGCGGCGTGGGCATTCTCGTTCCCTTAGCGTTTTTTGACGCAGCTCGAGTTCCTGAAGAGGAATATTTTCAGGTTACGTATGTAACCCTAGTTCCCTGAGGGAACGAGACGCTGCGTCTCGGTGCCATCCTTCCGGCATCCCTGCCAGCGCTTGCCACATTCCTAAAGCTGACGCCGGCTCCGCCGCACGTGCTTTTATAGCCTCCTGGTCATTACGGCACCCGCCGTGGCGTCTCGCCCAGCTGTTGGTCTGAGTACAACACGAGCTCGAGCCGTCACGTGACGGGTTCCTAGCGGTTTGTTGATGCAGCGTCTCGTTCCCTCAAGGAACTAGTTTTACATACGTAACCTGAGACGTTTTCATTTTTGGTCCAGACCAAATGAACCAAGAGAACTGAACTACAAGTGTGAACGCACCCTTAAGTTATTATTGTAGTTATGTACTGTTATTTTCATCGTGAAAACCTTTTAAATTTTTCAGAGGTTACAAAAAATATGAACATATTTGTGAAATCCACTGCATTTTTGTGTTTTAATTAGATATCACATAGAACAGTAGCTAACTTTTCCATTCAACTTCCACTTTAGAAAACATTGGTTTAGCTGTCATTTTAAGGTGGTTTTCAAATTACAAAAATGCTCAGCTCTCCAATTGCTGAGGCTTGCAGTATGTCAATGTTTCAATTTGTATGTTACAGTTTTAGGGATAAACCTGTCAGCTTTTTATGCATTTCATTTACAATTGCAGCTCTCAACAAAATGTTATGTTCTGCTGACTGATCAAAGTAATTGCACGAAAACTAAAATTAAAATGCACAAATAAATGCACAATGTTATTTATAATGACATGATTTTATATCTCTGAAAAAAAGTAATTTTCTTTATAACATTTTTTTTTGTGGAAAAGTATGGCAAACACTAATAAAAAATTTAAAACTAATAAACTGATCAAAAACTTATAAAAACTGATTTGTTTAGTTTTTGTAGAATTTAATACATCACTAAATTACTAAATTAAGTAATTGCCTTTTCCTCTCATTTTACTGTGAAATCATTTGGACTTTATTTATTTTTTTGGCTGTAAGAGCTGGAATATTCTCACGTGGCCCCTTTCTGAAGGAATGGACGTAAAATCAATAAATTTTGGATTCTGCACCTTACTAGTGGTAACTCACTATAGGTCAGATTTAACTACCGTTTTGGGTACCGTAAAAAGGCTTAAATGCCAACCTCACACAAACTGTTATTTTTGTTGACAAGGATATATAATTTGAGATCTTTGTGTGCTACTACGAAAGCAGATGTACAAACAAAGAAATATGGTTATATTCGGAAATCTTTTGTTATACCCCATGATTCGTACATATTCCAACTGTCAACCTGACAGCAATTTCAACAGAAAAATCTTGTTTTGACCTTGCAGTTTAGGTTGAGAATCTTGCTGTTTTACCACCTACTAAAGACAGTTTATCATTGCAGATGTTGTTAAATGTAAAAAAAAAAAAAATCCACAAATAAATGTCCTTAAAATGAACAGATAAAGTCATATGGGAATTTAGAAAATGAACATTATCTGTTGTTCTTTCATTGAACAGCCGCTGTAGTTTGATGGAAACTTTGGATTCCAAGCAGCCTCCACAGAATAAATTTGGAGCTGGAGAAGATCCATCTCTTTTCTTCAGACATATCCACCCACTTCAGTCAAACTTACTATTACCTGTAGCATAGTTGTACAGCTGCGTGTGATGTGGTTGGAGAGAGGGAATAGCCTCTTTTGGGTGGCTGTGGGGAGGAGGTGAAGGTTGTGCAAAGCACTTTGAGGGTCTCTGAAGGGAGAAGGGAGAGAGAGAGATGTCATAAAGCAACTCTGCTGGTCACCATCTCCTGGAAAGCAAGTGGAAAGGGTGACTGATCAAGGTGTCATTCCCTTTGCATTTAACATTAAAGCCATTTACATTTTATAAGGGAGAAGTTCGTCTGGCCATTAAAAATTAATCACAAGAAAGTTGTGTGGGAATATTGATCTTCTATCTGCTGGCCTTCTAAGAGAATGTGCTATCTCTGCAGACACCTCTCAAAACTCTTACCCTGAATTCTTCATACCTGCATTGACATATTTCAGTGGCAGGAACTTCTGGGGGTTGAACTGGCTGTCAGAAGACTGATGGAAGGTGCTAAAACAAGCCTAAAACCCTGAAGAAGTCCGTTTTTGATTCTGACTTTAATTCATATGAGTCAGCGTTTGCATTTTTTTTTTTTTCACTTTCAGAGATGAATAATGTCAGTTTCTTATAAATGGCTTATTTCTTAAGTATTCCATAAAAGTACTTCTTACAATATTCTTACCATTTAGTACAGTGCTTGCATGGCACCATAATATTTATATTTCATATAATCTATACATAACTTATACACACTCCATTTACTTGGTCTTTTAAATAATTTCAATCTTAGATGTAGCTATATACTTTTACAATTAAATTTTAGATTTAATTTAAAATTAAAGTTTTGGATATATTACATTGACTTACATTAATAGAATATTGAGCATTTAAACTATATATACAGTATATATTGGATATTCACATGTTGATTTTTTTTCTCTCACCATCTTTGTTTATTTTACCATTTACAGTGATAGGTGTTGAATTTTAAATTCTGGAAATATTCGGTTGATTTGCATTGATAGAATATTCAGCATTCAAAATATAATTGTTAGCAGTACTTACAGAATTGTAATAGATCTAGTCTTCCTTGCCTATGTTTAATCATTTGTAGGTACCGTTAAGGTACATTTGTGCATAGTCAACTGAAAACAATGCATGATTGGTGTCATGACAAAGGAAATGTGCCATTTTACTACGCAGAACCAAAACCCAAAATATAAACCACATAAAACTTCAACATTTATCTTTTGCGGCCTTGCAAGTGCTGGTATTTCCTTCAGGAAATGCAAATCTAGTTTAAAAGTCATCATCATAAATATTCAATTGATTTTAAGTACATCTTGCAGATAATTGAAACGTAGGCTATATATCTTGCTTGTTTGCCTGTGCGGGGCAGGATGATATTTTATTAGTGCAATTCTTCAAATGCATATCAAGAAAGCTTGTTTTGTTTTTTATTTTCATTAATGTCATCCAGACCTATTGATTTACTGATTTCTGCATTTATTCCCCCAGGCAAATGTAAGTGAAGCGTCTTTTTTTCCTCTCCAGTGTGGTAAGCCATGGTGTAATCCTGGTTTATCAAGACACAATGCCTTTCACCTCAATACATCTGCTCTGGCCCTCTCCAAATCTAATGCTGCTGAGGTTAAATCTCCTTTATGATGAGTCATTTGAACCGGAGAGGAAGTACTGTGTAAAGTATTTCTTGCGGCAAACCAAACTTTCACACGGTTATTAATGCGCCATGTCTGCAGAGCAGAATGTCACGACGCATAGGTTCTTATGCATCATTTTTGCGCTAAATATTTTGACAAGTTAATTGCAAGATTGTGGCAGATGGAGGTGGAGGGTGGCTTGACTGGGGGATTGATTGCATGTCACAGGTTCCTGATTTAAACTTTAATGGTGTATCAGCTCAGTCCTACATTTCTGCATATGCTCTATACAGTTATAGAGCTGTCCTGCCCACAACACTCTTGTTGAACCTAACTGACAAACCCTATAGCGCAAGCATGAGTAGGAGCGATTCTATGCAGTTTTTCTGATAATGAGCTCTTCCCACTTTAGAAAACTCATCCATATCCTTTAAAAGGGAATCTTACAAGTCATCAGGTTTTTGACCGGTATGATTCAGGACCAACCGTTATGTTATTTTGCACATAAACTTCTTTGGAAACCCTCTGAAACATCACCTGCTGATCATCATTAACGAAATCCACCTAAGCAAATTAGTTTTATGATTGGCATATTCCCTCTCTTCGAATTATTTATCCGTCCCACATGGTGTACTTTTGCAGCTCTTAACAAAAAGAAGCAGGGAATTTTTACCTGTGAGTTTGCCTCTATTAGCCAAGCAAAGCATTGCTTTATGAGGCCATTAAACAGGCGTACGCAATCCAAAATTCTCATTAGAACTTAACCTTCTAAGTCCTGAAGTAGCATTTTTATTATCCAGACAAAGAAAATAGTCCCAGTCAGCAGTCCACCCTCCAATTTCTACCGCCTGCACCCCTCTGTTTTTTTTATGAGCTGGTGCAATCAATAAAGAATTGAAAAAGAGAGGCTCATCCAGCAGTGAACATAATTTGTGTCAGAAATGTCTGCTGTCGTACAATGGTATATTGACTTCTTAAATAAAAAGCAGGATGACATACATCGCGAGGGTGCAGGGGTGACGGGAAGTCGTGTGGAGCTCTTTTTATGGAATATTAAGTTTTAGTATTAGTATTTCAGTATTATTGGACATGCACAAGCAGGAATGGGATGGTAATTTTCAATTCTTAATTAGGGTCATGTTAGCATTATGCCGCTTCAGGAGTTCTCACACGCTGAATGGGGTTTTATGATGGGAAACATTAAAGAAAGCAAGGTGTGGAGATGAAATTGTCATTACGGAGATGAGGATGGATGTGGCGAGAATGATTTTTTTTTTATGGAGATGTTCTTTATAGGTGATTGAACGCTAGCTACAGCAAATGGTTGAACAACAACTGGCCCTTCCCATGGTATTTATTTCTTGGCGTACAAAGCAGGAGAATTTTATGGTGGAGAAAGCGGGCAAAATCTGAAGACAGCATACTGTGTGATCTGCTATCCCCTCACCCTGGCAGCATTGTACATCTCAGGTGTGGAGATCATCGCTGATGTGACCGAAAGTTACCCGTGACTTCCACAACCGTGGATGCAGGGAGGATTTTGTGAGCTATTAAATATATATCCGCACTCTAGCAATGCCAGGCACGAAGCAAGAGTTTTTCCACCTTCCAGATCCAAGCATTTGTGTTTGGGTCCAGAAACAGACTTGCAGTCTTGTCAGAAAGCACTTTCCAAGACTCCTACCAGCAAAAAAGCTGACACCCACTTCAACCCATCACACAGGCTCTTTATGACATCACCTGCCAGCACCACACATGTTCTTGATGACATCATCTGCCAGTGCAAATATAGCAGAAACCGAGCCTTCTCAGAAAATATATGGCATCAGCAGATATTCCTTTAATTAACCACAATCCCTTTTGTCGTGCATTTTATGACACGAAAAAAGCAAAGCCCTTTGTCTTCACTGCACTCACGCACTATTCGGTGATGTATCCCCCACTGTATTTATGTTTAAGATTCTACGACACCATCAATAGAGTCAATATCCATCTCTGATTTTAAATAGCCGATTCAAGCCTCTGGTTTGTGCATAGACAGCTGGCATGTTTTACAAGAATTCCCTCAGTGCAACCCACATGTATATGCATGTGTAATAACGTGCATTGCGTCGTATCTGGAGGTGCATGCGTGGGTCCTGGAGGCTGCAGCAGCTGAAATGCCTGCCCAGGGTAGAGAGATTAAAGAGCCCATATTCCTGCACTGGCAGCTTTGCTGTAGGAGGCAGAAGTGCGACCATTGTTCTGCAGTTAATTGAGCCCCTACGGCCCAGGGAAGACCTGCATTCCCACTGCAGGAGACAGGCTCTGGTCGGTCAGCCAAATGGCAGTGTGGACAATCCAGACACTAAAGAGCAGTGTGGGGTGGTGAGAGGTGGAAAGAATGCTGCTTTAGAGGGAGGACGTCTTCACTGAGAATTTCAGTGCGCTGCGGCAAATGCTAGCGTGGAGATAAAGGTGGTGGCGTAATGCACAGTGTAGTGTTGGAGAGTTAGCTAACTAAAAGTAGCGAATTGCATTTTTCAGCATGACAATAGCGCAGCTGTTCAAAACCAAGTAAAAATTTCATTCACATGCTACTTGTCTTGTCAAAATGCTAGTTCTTGTAATCTTGTATTGCTCACAGCTTTACAGGCAAGCTTGTGTAAAATCTCTTGTGCGCTCAAATGAAAACTAAAACTATTAAAAATAATTGTATTTACTGAAATAAAGCTGAAATAATGTAAAATTTCAATATTAGATGAAAAACTAAAATTAGAAATGTTGCCTTGGCAGAATGGCCGTACCCAGGCTTTAAAAATTTGTGAGGTCAGGTGGTGTGTGTGTGGGGGGGGGGGGGGGTTTATGGAGGTTGGTGTTAAAAGAATGTGCATAAGAACCCTCAAATACAACTCATTTTACATACGGTATAAACACTTTAACAGACATGTAGATGTTTGTGAAAGATGTTTTCTCTGTTTTGGAGGGATGATCATTTTTAAATCGTACTTTATTTATTGCATCAAAATTTGTTAATATTTTACTATATTTAAGGGTGGATAATTTTATCAGTTTATTGCAAAAATACATAGCTACTATAACTTTGTCTAGTGCTCTTATGAAATTTTATAGCATGATTTATGAAAATTTAACTATACTGAATGACATAGATAGACTTCTCATGGCTAATTTTTGAGATTCATTTACTCTGTACCTAATTGTTCCAGATCTGGTGTACTAGTGTAAAGCTATGCTTTGACAGCATTGATAATGTTTATGACGGATAATATCATGATAATTTTTGCGTTTCCCTTACCGAATGTCGTATCCTGTCAGCAAAAAACCTGGCAGGAGCTTTTTGATTGCTTTCAGCCGTTAAGTGCCGGCGATCACGTGTTGCGATATGATCACTAAAACAAACAAAAAACTAAAAATAAACCGAAATTATTTCCAATCTTTTGCAAATAAGATAAGATAAAGATATCGCTGACTCTAAACGGCAACTTCCTAGTTTATTAACTTTCTAAAGTATTAAATTAAGTGGAAAAGACAAGTCGAGGCTGTGCCCGCGCGCTCACAACTCTCTCAAGCTCTCTCTCACTCGTGTCTCGTAGCGATCATTTTCATACCAGGGATGCTAAACATTCTTGCAAACTGTCTGAACTGAATTATACATGTCATGCAGGCATTCATATGAGTTTAACAGCAAATTAGTTATTCAAAGAACAAATTTTATTTTTGAACATGACAAATTTACCGAGGTCCGGACTTCGGTGGCCTCATAGCTGGTTACGAGCCTGCTTGGCAGCTACTTGAAATAAAATGTTTAAGTTAATTTACTGAAATTAGGCTACTAAAACTGAAATAAAAAAATATATAAAGCTGAATATAAACATTTAGATATTATGTAGATAGTATTTGGATGTATAAAAAACAAAAACTAATAAAAAAATAGCCAAAGCGCATAACAAAATTAACTAAATTTAAATGAAAACAGAAAATATCAAAATAAAAGCTAATTCTAAATATTACTAAATAGCTGTAATAGTATTCAAATAATACTGAAATAACAGTGGTAAAAGTATTTACAAAATGCTAGTTTTTAAATGTAACAAAATTCTAGACAATTAAGACAAGTGTTCAAATGCTCACGGAAAAAAAATCTATTGCCTGGTCATATTTGTTTATATTTATTTGATTCATTTTAGTGAACTGGTTCATTCAGAAATGAGCCACTTCAAAAATTATTCCAAGAAGATTCCGAGGGTTCCATTTGAGTTAATTTAAGTTATATTTATAAATGTTTTGCCAGCCTGGAACAGGTTTTTGGTTTGAATCTAGTTTTAACTACTTAAAATTATGGGTAGTATTTTTACCCCTACTCAGAGTGTATGAAGAGATGGCAGGCCTGCATGGATTTGTGTTGTGGATCAATGGTTCTTCAGATTGAAATAGCTCTAAGGACCTTCCTAATTGTTCCTTTTTTATCTTTGTTGTACAGTATGTGTAGGCAGCTCTAAATCCATGCTAGGAAATAACTAATTCTGCTTTTTTAAATACAGTTTCTTAGTTTTGTTTCTGATAGAAAGCTCTAATGGCAGACAGTATGAACATTATGTTTGCTTGACATAAGATTCATTTCATTGAGAACACTTAATGTCAGCAGCATGCAAACTAGCAGTCATTTTTTTTTCCATGTGCAAAGGAGCTCCCGTACCAAATCAGTTATATTATCTATTCAGATGGACTCGGAGAGCTTTGAAGGCCACTTAATTAGCCTCCTCAGTGGTGACTGGATATTTGACCTTTAAGAGTAAATTGAGTCTTTTACGGTGGTTTCTCTTAAGTGGGATTTCCTGGAGTAAAAAGGAGAAAGGGGCGTAGGGAGTTCCAAATGTTTCTTGATTTTCCCTCTCAAGCATGACAGCGGGCCTCAAAGGCTGAATTTGTGGCTCTGCAAAGTCGCCTCCAGAGAGGATGAGGCTCAGCCATGTAACACTTCCCTGAAACCCAAGGCTTGCATCAACCTTATTGCGCATCACAGTGTGGGTGTATGAGTGTGAGTGAGTGAGCATGTGCACTGGTGAACTCGTGGCAGGAAATGCATCACAAAATGTTAACGCTCCTTTCCTCCAATCCATTCCAAATGCCATGCAAATTGCTCCATAAGTCACGGCCTGTGCTCATTGGCTGGGAGTGAAACTGTGGCACCAATCTCAGTAGCCTTGCTCGTGTTTGACCGTGGCTCACAGTAACCCGGCAGAATTACTGAACGATGCTGATGCCATGTGACTGCCAGCGCAATTCATTGCTTGGCCTAAAAAGCTTTGGATGCACTTAAGAGGTTGCTATGGATGTAATTAATAAACGAGTGCTATGAAATTGCTCCTTCCGGGAAAGCACTTTCTATCTGTGTTTGTAAGTGATCGCATATGTGGCTGCTGTGGACACCTTTGTAAATATCTAAATCACTTGCCATTGACCAAACCCAAACTAATCATTATTTCTGCTTTCTCTTTTAATCAAGGGTTCTTCTCGAGAAACATTCCTCTTTGTCTTGTACTGTATAAATGAATGGAAGGTGCGAGAGCTGGAAAGTGAGAGAGTGGTTAGGATTTCTTAGATGGTGCACTCACATCCAATGATAGTTTTCCAGCATTACTTCAGATGGTCTTCGAAAGTCAGGAGGTTAGTCATAGGCTTTGAATGTGTGGATCCGTCAAGTCACTTTTATTTGTAGCTTTTTATTTTTCATTTGTAAAGCATTTTACTACTGTTTTAAAGCAGCTTTATAGTAAATTATATTTTTATCGATTTAAGACAATCGTGTCAGGGGAAAAAAAACTGTTCTTTATGAAAATCTAATCACTAAATTTAATTGAAAGTGTGATGTTAGCTCACTTAAGTTAACATGTAAATTGAAGTCTTTCATTTGAGATATAAGAGGTTAATTTGCGCAAGGCTTTACAAAACTAAGTCATTCAGATTGCATTGAGATGTTTCCTATAAGCCTTTCAAGATGTTTCCTTAGATTTCCGCATTCTGCTGTTGTTCGATAATAATTTCCTGCTCCACAGTTGAATCTGCTTTCAGATTTCACATACATAAACCATATACATAGAACAGTTTGGGTATTTCAAAAGACTACATTGTAAAAAAATAAAATAAAACAAAGATTATTGGAGTCCGTTTTACAAGAATTTACTATTTCGATCTTTTGTACTTTATAATTTCACATTTCATTCAATGTTTTACTTGCTGTTTCCTTTTGTGTTGTGAAAATTGTAGCAGTTCTGAGAGAAATATTTTTCAAGTAATCCTGACACAATTTTTAGTGTATATTATGTAGATAAGTGTTGTCAAGTTCAGTTCAATTCAATTATTTGTATAGCGCTTTTCACAATACATAACATTTCTAAGCAGCTTAACAAAAACTGCATGTTTCTGTTCAAATTAGAGTAGATGTACATGTCAAAATATGTTCAAATGGCAGAAAGTCACAGTTCTAAGGTAATACATATATGCAGTTAGTTAGTGTCATGTATCTTCAAGAGAAACATGAAACACATTTAAGCAGTGATTAAAGTATGATCAGAATGCAATGAGGAAAAGTTATAAGGAATACCACTGACAAGTAGCGACAAGACTGAAGCAGTATTCAGTCAAACCCAGTCCTGAAGTATTATTATTTATTCAGTTTACGTTGTCAAATGCTCAGATGCTCTGACGAGTCTTTAGCCGCGACCTTCCGGCCCTCGAGGCTTAGTGCATTTGGCGATGGTTTCTTGTGACTTTGATGGACTGTGCCATCCCATCATTTAAAAGTTTGGCACAACCCAGTAATTTGAAGGCACAAAAAATGGGATAATTGATGGAGAAATGGCAAATAATCCTGAAGTCTCAAGCTGTGCAATAGCAGAGTTTTCTTTCCTCGGGAAAGCTGTTCTCGTGAGTATGGGAGGGGGGGGCATGTGCTCGCCGGTGCTGTAACACCAGACGTAGTCATATTGAAAATTATCATGCATTATAGGGAATCACATTCGATACAGAGTGCAAAAGACGCAAGGAATGTATGGAGATCTAGTGTGCAGAGAGTTTCAGACTGACTTAGTGATGATGGCAGGAGAGCGGCAGGTGGTTGTGAGTTCTCTGCTTTGCTCAACGTCACTAGAAGTTCGATGTTTGCGGTGTCACTTGGCTTTTGTGGTGGCACCGACTTGAGCTTGCTTGAGTTGTGTTGGTAGAGGTTTCGCTTTTGGGCATGTGGGCCCGTTGCTCAATTCAACGTTGTCTGGCTGCTTCTAGGGGTGTCGACTGGTTTCAAGGGATGCCTTGGAGGGGTCTGATGCTGTGTTGAGTCAGGCAAAGAGTCAGAAGTTTGTCCTTCCCAGCACTCCTCAGTTGAGTTCTGTTCAAGGAGCTCTTTTGCAAGTGTCAACAGCTCCTGTAACTCAGAAGTAGGCGTGTCAAGCTGTCCTTGTGTAGCCTCCGTTCAGCACCCGTGTGAAGGGTATGGAGGAAGATGTTGTGGTGGACTGCTGTTGGACATACCGTGGTGTTTGCAGGATGAGGACGCCTTTTCCCAGTGGTGGGTCTGGAACCTGGGTCTGTTGCCATGGTGATGTCTCTGTCCTCTTCTGGCTAGGGGCTTCTGTAGAAGGGTTTTGCATTGTGGCAATGCTGGTTGCCTTCTGGTGCCCGCTTTGGATTCTGAGTGGTGAAGTTCAGAATCAGCAGCGATCAATCCCTGTTCAGACTCTGGGTCTGAGAACTCCTTTATGATGGCTTGTTTAAACTGATGGTGAGACTGCAGGATCAGTTCCTTTAATGTCCTCAAGGTCTCTGCAGTATTTATGTTGCCAGATGTATTGTCTCTGGCCAACTCGTTGGGGTCTGTGGGGTCACACGATATGTGTGTCTGCAGTGATCCTCTGGAAAAGCCCCTGCCCCACCCCCTTGTGGCTGCTAGTTGTTGACGTGTGAACAGTGGCTCTCGCCCACCCCTCGCAGGTTCAGACTCTTGGCTAAGGGGGTGGGCCTGCTGGCCAGGGGAAACTCTGTTTCGTGTTTTCCCTATCTGTTAGCCTTGTGGTCTGCAAGCATATTTCAATTCATTTGTGACACTGAATTCACCTCGTTGCGTCGTTTTGGTTCGCCTGAAATTTATTTATTTTTTTGTTGCAGCTGCAGAGGTTTTCAGGGAGCTGACTTGTGAAGTGTCAAGCAGAAGGCTTTGGCTCCCTTTCTCCCCTTTCGTAGCTGTGCACAGGCGTTGAGGGCTTGCACTGCTGGCGACCGATTTTCAGCCGGCTGTCTTTTGCTTAAGTGTATGCGCAGTCGGTAGGATTGTTTAAATTCTTTCTGAACCATGTCAAGCTTTTCTTTAATTGCTGAGTCAGGGTTTGGTCCTCAGCTCTGGCTGTATGCAGCTGGTCTTGTAAGGCCTTAGATGTGGTGTCTTTCTCATTTAGTTCCTCATATGTTGTTTTTAAGAGTGACTTTGTGTGAAACAGTTCTCTTTTCAAGTCCTTTGTGATGGCTTTTTCCAGCGGCGCTTGGTGTTTAGCAGCTGTTAGAGCCTCTGTGACGACTGGTGATTTCCTTCTGTCGCACCATTCTGTGGGGTCTTGCATTCGTTTGGTGCTTCTTAATTTGAGCAGTTTATGGTCGTTTCTGTCGAACCCTGTGACTTGCAGTTTCAGTTTCATGTACTTCTGCTGAGGCCTCGAGGGTGTGGCCGAGAGAGGATGATGCTGTTCAGGTCAGCTGGTGTGTCAGGCAGCGGTGTCAGGGTTGTTCAATGGTGGTCGCAGTATCGCTGTTCCTTCTTGTGCCATGCAGGTCGGGTTGGCGGCTTTGAGTGAAGGATGTACATTACGTGCTTCTATCGGTTTCCAGTTGGTCATGGTGAGCTGGCAGGGAGGGGGGTATGGGTAATGTCTGTGACATCCTGGCATACTTGTGGGAACACCAGAGAGAGAGAGACACACGGCAAATGCAGGCACGTACAGAGGTGTTAAACTATCTCTAAAGGGAACGGCTGTGTAGGCCGTGTAAGGTATGAATAGCAGGTGGGAGGCAGCTAGTGAGGTAGGGTGCTATGTTTTTGTGTTGGTGAACACAAAGAGAGAGTTTGAGTAACTCTGTTGAGGGGCCGTAAGCAGGGGTCAGTTGATGACTGGGCTATACATTTAGTCAAACTATTACTTAAAACACTGATGGTTCACGTGTTTGGTCAGTATGACGAAACTGAAATAAAATAAGAAGAACTCAAAAAAAAAAAGGAACATTTTTACCTATTTTAGTTTTTTTCTAAGAGATATGGCTAAGCAGGTTTCACTTGTGTGTGATGCTGCAATAGACTTCATAACCCTAGGGTTAGGCTGTTAGCTAAACTAGCAGGGACCCACCAAATACATCGTCAAAAGAAAAAGAAACAGTGGGAATTGTTCCTAGGTCTATCTTAGCTAAGTGTGTGAATGGTAGCGCCTCTTCAATGGATTAGGCCTGGCACTGAGGCGTGAGGAAAAGTAGAGAGGAAACAGGGATTATGCCACTAATAACCTGTATAACTCGCTAAGAAAACAACAGTTGCTCGAACTACTGTAATCCTATACAAAAACGCGAAGATGGTGATGGTAAAATAAATAAAATAAGGTAAAAGTAAAACACAACAACCAAAAAAAAAAAAGGTACAAGCGCTGTAGGAAATACAGGGAAAGAAAAAATAATTAAAGAAATAAAAAGTTAAAAAAAAACTAACACATCTTTTTTTGATTTAATTAAATCTCAAATTTAATACAAGTCAATTTAGCTGAATTGGTACATTTGTTCTAAACAAATGTAAATAAATGCAATATAAAAAAATAAAAAAAAAGGTAGAATAAAGTCAAAAAATAAATAAACAATAACACAAGTAAAACTACAGTATGTGGGTAGGGACCACAGGGACCTGTGATGGCATCAACAGGAAGTGACACCAGGAGTGACGGGGAGAGAGAGAGGGAGAGAGAGGTGTGGTTAGAAAGTTACACTTTACACGCCTATCTAAGCGTTAGTCAGATGCTAACAGCTAGCAGTTGAGGTAAAGGACTTAGCTTAAGAGTTAGCGTTAGTTAAACACAGTTCTTTGTTTACACACAGGTCTGAGAAGTGGGTGCTGTTGTCAGATTAACAGGAAAGGTCTGCTCACACTTCCGGGGTCATGTGTTGCTAGGAGACCAACGCAAGCTCACAACAGGTGCAGGTGGAACAGACTTGCACTGCTGTGAGCATGCACGGGAAAATCATGCATGTCCCATACAAATTCATTCATTAGTCAAAACAGCACATTCACTTCACAGGCAATGGTGGATTCGTAGTTAGCTACGCTAGAATAACACCATTAATTTTACGTAAATGTTTCAAATGAGCGAGTCATAATGAAATACAATAATACGTAACACATAATAAGGCCTTAAATAATGAAATGAGGAGTATCGCTCAGAACACCTACACAGTGCTGAAAAAGGGGATTTCTTCGCCAAGATCAGGCTGAGCTTTATGGTACCCTTATATGGGGTTTGAATCTGAGGTTACCCATCAGAACAGCTGTACCCTGCTAACAACAGAAATTAGGATTTCTTCGCTAAAGTCAGTTTAGTTTCTTATCGTACGATTTAAACATATTATAGCACTGAAACTTTCTACTACTTGTAGGAAGGCACATTCAAGCTATATTTTTATCTGATTATATTCAGAACCTGGTTCGCGCATGTATAAGAGTTACGTAAATTTTTCACATGAGTGGGTCGATATGAATATAATGATACATAACACATAATAAGGCCCTAAATCAGTGAAATGAGGAGCATCGCTCAGATCACCTACACAGTACTGAAGAAGGGGATTTCTTCGCCCAAAATCAGACCGATTTATTCTAGTACCATTTATATGAGCTGCTAATCCAGAGATTTCGTCGTCAGAAAATAGACTAGTGCTCTACTAACACAGAAATTAGGAATTCTTCGCTAAAGTCAGGTTAGTTTCATATCGTACGATTTAAAAACATTACAGCACTGAAAACTCTCTACTGCTTGTAGGAAGGCACATTCAAACTATAATTTTATCTGATTTTGATCAGAACCTGGTATGCGCATGTATAAGAAGTTACTAAAACTTATGAAACAGACACATAAGATTGATTACTGGGTCTGATTGCAAGCAATGTTTAAAACGACGCCACCGTTCTAAATTAGTGCCAGTACTGCATAAAGTAGGAAAACTATAATTTTCCTGGCCATGTGAATGCTGGGACTTTTCTGGCTAGCTTGTGAAGGTCTCTGGGGGTCACATCATGCGCTGCTGCGGGATGCTTGGAAGTATTACAGTTCTGTCTGCTGATTTGTTAAGCAGAAAGTGTTGGCTCCCCCTTTCGTAGCTTCGTGCACATGAGGGAGTTTTGCACTGCTGAGTGATGATGCAGGAGTAGGGTGTCTCTCCCATTGCATTTATTTTCGCAGCCTGTAGGAGTCCCTGAGTTCTCTTCGGAGCATGTCAAGCTTGTCTTGAGTGTTGTTCAGCTGCTGGATCAGAGTCTCTTGAAGTCTATCAATTTCCTCCTGTTTCAATCCCATTAGGTTGTGGGCCAGGAAGATGATGACATTGGTGAGCTTTTTGTAGCAATAACTCTCGCTTGAGTCATTAGTATGAGGTCTTTTCTATGTGCCAGTTGCTTTCGGCTCAGTAGGTGGTAGTCGGCCCTGGGTAGGGGGTGTTCCTCACAACGCCTGGCCAGTCCTCTTTGGTCTGCATTCTGGGCAGTTAGTCTGAGCATCTGCAACATTTTGGCACACTTGTGTTGAGAGTAGGGGCTAGAGACTACTACAAGATCAAAACAGAGTGTGAATGCTAAATAGGTTTGGGTCAGCATATGTTTGCTGAAAAGGGCGTAAACAGGGTTTTGATTGATGACTTAAGACTACTCTTATTGTCAAATTATCACTCAGAATTGACTGACGGTTCCCCAAACAGGCTTAATCTCTGAGGTATGAAGGAGAAAAGGGAAAAGCAGAAGGAAAAGGAGAGCATTTCTATTCAGATTATGCTTATTAATTGGTACTCAGGATGCCCTAGCGTTTGTCTAGATGACTTTTGTAACAGGGTCATAAAAATTAGGGCACATGTTTGAAAATAAACAAATCAAAAATAGAAATGTCTCTGGTTCCTTTTGAGGTTCAGAGAGAACATCAGGGGGGCATAACATGTAAATGGATTTAAAATTAGTTGACTGCTATTAACAAAACAAGGTAATCTTTCTGGTATTAGGAACAAATAGCAGCACTAGTGATTAGTGTGTTACTAAAAGCACCCAATACCTTAATGAGTCTTTCCTCAATAGACAGTTAAGATTTAATTAAATTTAGATTTAATTAACTAGTAACTAAGCAAAAGCATTCAGGAAGGATACATCTAAGATAGTTAAAATCGCTGAGACGAATTGAAGATTGAGAAACATAGAAAAAGAAGAAAAAAAAAAAAAAGAAGGAAGAGAAATGGAAAAAAATCAGAAACCAGGGATTAGGTTAAACTCAAATTACTTCACACTGCATACACAGATGCTGTATTTCAAAGCTTCAATTAAAGAGTGTTAACCCCACTTGTTAAAGTAGTTGGTAGCTTAGCCAAAAATGAAACTATGCTAAGTCGTGTTAACTTAGCTGCTTCAGGTGGTTTGTTTAAAACATGGCGTGTTGTGCTATGTGAAGGGTTAGCGCTTTTCTGTAACAGTTGTTGTCACGGGTAACCAATGCATGCAGTGCAATTTAAAGACGTTAGTGCCATTTAAAAGGGACAAAGCTTTTAGAACGTGGGCTTTCAGTCTTCAAGACTGTTCCATTAAATAAATGTGAGTGCTCTCTAATGTAACAAAAACTTTTGCACTTGTTTAAAGAATTACAAAACGGTTTTACTGTAAGTTAAAGCCGGTTTAAACATGTATGTAGTTATGTGTGCCTCACACATGCATACTAAGGTACAGTATTACACTTTTAATTTCACTCAGCGAGTGAAACACGGTAATGGCCACCAGGTTGCTAGGCTATATGCAGTCAAAGTGTAGATGAATTGCTTCAATCTATTTATAAACTATAAGGCCTTTATGCTGTGGAAAGAGGAGCAACACTCAAATCTACTTTGATATAACTGTACTGAGATTTCTTTTTCAAAGAAACAATTTAAACAATACTTCAATTTTGTGATTTCTTCACTAAAGCTTATTACATTATGGTACAGTTTGGACATTCCGCTGAGCTGAGATTCAGACTTACGTTTTGTCAAGACAGATTTATGCTTTAATAATGAAATTAGGGTTTCTTCGCTAAAATCAGATTACCCTTTCACTGATACCATTAAGCATGAAATACTTAGACTCTTCCAATCATAATAGCAGTACCAATTCAAACCCCCACTTCTGCATCTAAACAAGCCAGCAAATACGGACACAACAGGGCATCTCAAGTCACGCACACACTTTTAGGTTGACAGTGTTTAAACTCATAACTTTCGTTTTTATCCATGCCGGCATTCTCCACCAAAATAGTAACGAATCAGCTCATGGGAAAGATGAATAATTAACCATAACTAGTTATATTAACTATTCATATTTTAGATCCGCAGTAGATATTTAGCTGACCTCTCAGGGTAAACTGTCTTGTCAATTCTAAGAACGTAATTTCCTGGTTAAGGAAATAACTTTCTTACTGTACAATTCTACAAATAGCTTGTAGCATAAATCTGCATGATTAAATTACTCCAGTTATGAGCAAACAATGAACAAAGTCAAGTGTGATACAAGTAAGACTTTATAAACTACATAAACACTTAAACTAGTCCAACAACTACATAAACACTAAACTGGGGTCTAAAATTCCCATACACAAGACGCTGGTCTAACATACACATACATACACACGCATACAGTTGGTATAGTAAAGGGTTAAAGTTTAACTCAGCACAGAAAAAGGCATAAAGAATTAATTTTATGGAACCATTTGCATATTCAGCCGATCTAAGCCTGAGGGAAAACGTCAGATTATTAGTTCAAACAACATTTGTAAAAAGTTGTACTGATACATTAAGTATCAATTAATAAGACTAAGTTTGATACTGAGCGAGTCTCGGCGGTCTGAAAGAGAGTCTCGAAGCCAGATATAGGCCAAGATCTTGCGGAAATTAGTTGATGAAAAAGAATTAGTTTGAGTCAGAGAATCTTGGTGAAGGGAAAAGTCAAGGCCGAAAGGCCTGGCACAAGCTTTGATATCCTGAAGCGTTTTTTTCACATCTTCATCTTAGCATCTGACCATACCACCGACTGGGCGGGTCATATGGTGTGTCAGCTTTAAGGTCAGAGCAGATCCCCGCCTCTCAAGATGGGCTTAACCAATGAGAAAGGCCGGAATCCCAAGTGGGCGTTTTGAGAGCCTGGGGAGTTTATGACTCTTTGTGTGGAAACTTGGAACTTAGTATCTGGAACTTGAATAGACAATACTAAAGATTCTCAGGACACTAATATATTGCCTATGTACCAACATATAATATACACGCTTGTTTCGATCATAAGAAGGCACATTCATAGATACTAAACAAGGTAAGATTACATATAGTGAAAAGGGGTGATCGGAAGGGTTCCCTCACAAGCATATAAAATAGCTAAAAATTTCAAAGACAAAAGACACGATGACAATAATATACCCAATGACATGAAGGCGTTCTCCCCGGTATGTGGTTCATTCAAAGAAAGGTTTTCTATGAATTAATTAGTAGAAAAGTCAATTTCTGCTCTGCCCCTCCTATGGGGACAAAGAGTGGGTTATCCTACTCACATTCCTGGGGGGGTCATAAAACCAGTGATATCATGATTAGTTGTAATGGTGACCAAGGGGGGATGGTGTTCAGCAGAAATCCTGGCATCCAGTTTATTGAGTGAGGGGACTGTGACGATTTGTTAATCTAATGAATAATTGATTTGTTAAATCAAATAAAAAAAGGTGTGTCTGAATGGCCCAGATGCTACAAATGCTGACACTGACCACGCCATGGGACTCCCGTTCATTCATGGGATGTTGGTTTCTGTGTGTATCACGTAAATGAACTAGATTAAGCAGATTTCAAGTGCTGAGTGCATAATTGCGTGATGTGTGTGAAAATGGCGAGCAGATGATTTATCTCACATCGTTTGTAACTGAGACCTTTCTGCCAGCCCCTCAGTGCCCTGCCATCCATTTGTCTGCCTCTGCATAAATGATTTACCATTGTAATTAGCACCTGTAGGAAACCCTGTTACTAAATAAAACCATTCTGACAAAGCAGAACCTTCCTAATCAAGAATTAAATATCAGAAAAATGTATCGCATGCAGTTAAAATTTAGTTCAAGAGAACAGCATTCGAAATAGAAATCTTTTGTAAAAAAAAAAAAAAAACAAAATTAAAAGTTTATTGTCACTTTTGGTCAGTTTCCTTTCTGAATAAAATTAAAAATAATAATTGTACAGGCCCCAATATTTTCAACGGGACTGTATTTATTGTAAGACGTTTCACTGTACTGTAAATTAGCTAATTAAAACAGTATTCTCAATAAAATCTGTTTTGTTTAAATATTTCAATTTGAAGAAACAAGCATGGAATATTTCTTTATAAATTGCCACACGGTCAAAAACATTTACAACATTCGCTCAAACCAGTAAAAATGATATGACATCCACACCTGTGTTTCTTTAATTGTGATATTGTGCTCATAGAAAATGAACTCAAATGATTTCCAGAGGTATACAGAAAAACTGTTTGATAAAGGCACTTGTGAAGGAGAGCTGCTTGCATGACCACAAGACATTAGCATTCCCCAAAGCAGCTTCCCCTGACATGTGATAAAATAGCATTCAGTTCAGTGTATTTGCATTCAAAATTGTAATTCTCATTCACATGGTCTATCTACCTGCGAGATGAGATTGGTAGTCCTTTAGAATAATTGAGAGACATGAGACAGGAGGGGTGAGAAATGTTTTGCCCGAGCTATAAAACACACAGACTGCTCATGTGGGCCAGGAGAATATATTGATGGGGTTCCAGAACTCATCAGACAATTGTTCGGCCAGGCTACTTGCATTAATCGTGAAATAAATTGAAAAATGCAATCAATGATTGGAGAGAATGTTCTGTGGTAACGATATCACTTCGAGATAATCCAATAATTGAGAACTTGATGTATTCTGTGCTGGTATTTCTCTGCTCAGCCTGTCAAAATAAAGTATCTGGAGCCGTGCGGAGTGAGGGGAACAGGCACAGGGAGGGTGACTCTAATTCCCAAGCCCCCCTTGAAGTGTTTGGGGGATCAGAGCCTCATTTAAACATCAGAGTATGGTCCAAAATGGGACCAAAGGTTGCCCTGCATATTAGAATGAATTTCGTCCCGTTGACTTAACTTTGGGAGACAATGCTGCATTCATCTCTGATATTTTTTTAAGAAAGAAATCCTTTTTTTTATTTACTGTACTTTTGCTGTAGTTTACAAGAGCTATTTAGTTCTAATGTTTCTAAAGTTGTCAAGGTAAAAAAGCAAACCTTTAAGCTAAACATTTTCTGAATCAATGAGCAATGTGTTGTTATTACCCCATCTCCCCTGTAGCAAGCAGTGATAGGAGAAAAATTATAATGTAGAAAATAAAAATGAAGTCATTCAGAAACAAAAGATGTCCTTTTCCCTCAAAAAAAACCCCAGCAACTGCATGTGCAGTTTGTTGGATTGGTATTAACCTCAGCATACCAGCCATGCAGTTTAACAGCTGTATACATAGAGAACATTGCTCAATTGACGAGAGGCATCATTTGAGGTCCCAGAAGTCCCAGCGTATGTTTCTGTGCTAGGCTAGCGTGTGGGTCTGTGTTTGGGGGGAGGGTAGCAGCAAGCAAATTGGCCTCTGTTTTGCCATTTTGTTCAAATTGAGCTTAGAAGAAGAGTTGGGGTAATTGTGGTGGATCAGCAAGAACAAAGCAGGATCCATCAGCGAGTGTGATCTCTTTTGAAGCAGTGTCAGGGAAGGCTATGTGAACCTGCGGCCTGTGGGATGATGAAGGTTTATGGATTAATGAGCCCTGAATGCAGCCTCTTTTTTTTTAACCATGCCTGTTGTATTGACTACATCATTTTGCTTTTAAGCCCCAAACTCAATATTGTGAGAGAGAATCCTTGCTTCTGTGCAAGTTTGGATTGACAATGAGGAAGCACCATTTGTACCTTAGTGTTTGATGTTACTTTAATAATCACCTCTGTGTGGTAATCATTTTTATGATTCATAATTTAATCCGTAATCTTCTAATCAAGTTGTATCTCAATTGCTACATTCTGTTCTCTTTAATAATCTAGAGAAATGGAATATATGAGGTAGGAGGGTGGATGGATTATTTTTTTTATTGGCCATGTTTTAGGGTGTGTTGTGTGTGTGTGATGCGCGCATGGCGGCATGGTGGTGTGTGGTGTCGTGTGTGTGTTGGGGGGGTGGGTGTGCGTGTGTGTTTACCATACATAGTTTTAGAATAAATTCAAACAAACATATCTACATATTTATTATAACAATTTGGATTTTATTTAGTATATTATTATACTTATATATAATTTTAAGATATTCCTATGGAATTCATATATGGCAGTGTATTTTATGTATCACTGGACACTATAATATTGGAATAGTTTTCAGGTATCTAGTTTTGTCATTTTAGTAAGGTTTTTTTTTTATCAAGGTATATATAGAATTTAAAATTTATTTCAGGTTTAGTTTTAGTACATCAAGGTGAAAATCTATGTATGTATTTATTATTTTGTAATGGTTTTAATTTTAGTTTTATTTCACTATTACCCTAATTATCAGCAGGTTAAGGTGGAAGTTTAGAATTTATTATACATAGAAAAGGTAAAATAGCTAGCAGATTTTATATGTCTATATATTTATTTATTTCTCTACTGGGTCATATCATATTGGAGCATAGGAACAATTTTAAATATGTTGCAATTGTAAAAGGTTATCTCACAAAATCTCAGTTGATGCATACGTTCATGCATACCTTTGCATATGTTCATGCATGCCCACTAATCTGAATATTTGGATGATGCTTTCCCTTGAATGACTGTGGAGATTAATGCCTTGTATTATAAAGTGTGTAAGGAAGAAGGTTCTAGAGATGTGCTTCAGTCACATTCCCCCAGCATAGAGGAACTGCAGGCACCCATAGGCGTTTTTTGTCTCAACAGCTTTGGCCACATCAGCTGCAGACCCTAGCCTCAAAAGAGCAGTTTGTACCGTGCACCTAGAGGTGTGAAGGTCCAGATATTCTAATATTGATGAAGAGTCTTAAAAGCCTTAGATCTGGCTGCCTCTTCCTCTCCACTCTCTCTGATAAGCTTAGTGTTGTGAAAGTGCAGGATTCAGTAGAGCTACTGCAGCACTGTGAATTTCTGCTGGCTCAGCTCTCACTTCCTTCAACCACCCTCCTTTCTCATTATTCCTCAGAGCAGCGCATACATTAGCAGTACCTATAGCTCTCTCTCTCAGCCAAACATTTTAGAAATGTATTCATCGATGCTTAGAGGGGCTGGAATGGCTTTTCTAATACAGATGCTGTTAGCATTTTATTAGCATTACATTTGATCTAACATCAATAGCTTTAATTGAAATAAAGTGCTGTATTTTAACTGTGTAGAGAACTATAGGCATCAATTTTGGACTTATCTTTATTCTAACATCAGTGGATCGCTATATGTTATGGACGTTTTATCCCCTGGAGGAGGTCATGATTTCATGACTCTGCTTCCTGCCAAGTGTTAAATGGTCCTGCAAGTGCCTCAGCTGTCGGTTTATCTAGTAACACTTTCAGTGAAGCCTATATTGTAAATCGGGTTGATTTATATACAATACCAGTGAACAAACAAACAAATAAATAAATATTTGAAATAAAATAAACAATGGCTGAATTAAAATAAAATTAAAATAGTCGACTCATTTTAATTTACCCTAACTTAATGTATACAAATAACTATATAGACATATAAAAAAAACTAAAACTAAAAATGACAAAAACACAACAAAACTAGTAAAACTAACTACAATGAAAATGGAAAATATAAAAATAACAACTTAATTAAAATACTTCTATTATAATAAGAAGTATAATAAATCTATAATAGTATCTCAATGGTAGTAAAGTAACACTGGTGTAATGCTTTATAAAATTATGTTTAATGCCTTATAGTAAATCTGATAATGAATTTAAGGAATTTAATGTTATCATAAATAATATGAACCACAGTACACACATATATGCATAAAATATTTTGTAGCATTTGGAACAAATGTTATTACATATGAAATGTATTTTCTTAAAATATTATAGTAAAAATAATGAAAGATTTAACTAGTTTTACGGGAATATTTATTTATTCATTTCCTGATATCCTTTAAAGGACAATGTAAAATCAATGTAAAAAAAAATACTGCTTTGACAGTGAACTGAAATATTTCTGATATGTCAATTTACAAGAAACAATTTGAAATTATAATGTTTATTTTAGGGCATTCAGAAAACATTTATGATGGATTATATATATAAAGACTTTGCAGAAAGTTGTACTTTTAATTATATTCAAATTCAATGTAAAGTCAATGTAATTATTCTAAAAGAATAATATTCTGCCTTGATAATAATTGAAATGCTCCTGAGATGTTAATTTACAAGAAACAGAGTGTCATGTAAATTATCATTTTGATTATTATACATTCAGAAAAAAAATTGTATTATGTATTTAAAGTTCTACTTTTAATTATCCATTTTTTTAGTGAGCATTGTTAGATCAAGTGTTATATTACTACGTGTGTTGGAATGCGTGCCACCTGTGCCATCAGACCTGTTTTAATTCCGTCTCTGAGGGTCTGGTGAAGCTTTCACCGATTTATCAGAGAATTGATTTTCAATCGTAGCACAATGTAGACTTTCCTTTGTTTCGTTTCTGGTTTTCTATTATGCTTTCTTCCAGTCTGTCTTGCGCTCTTCCCCCTCTATCCATCGGTCCGGCTGAGTGCAGTCTTCTGTGGCAGCTTAATAAAGTCATTCTGCTCGGCCGTGTTCTGCCGCTTGTACTCAGCAGAGTGCTACTTATTGACATTTTTTCATTCTGCTTTTTATTTTTTCACCGCATGTGTAAGACCTATAGAGCTCATTGAGGGACTGAGTTAGGCCTGATCTCTCTCACTCCCTCTTTCTAGACCTCTCCATCCTGCAATTCTGTGCCACAACAGTTCAGTATTACCCTCCATCTCTGTCTGTCTCTCTCAAGTACTCTACGCAAGTCAGCAAGAGGGCGAGAGAGAGTGTGTATTCTGAGTGGAAAGGAGGGAAGCAGACCATTAGATGTAAAGGATAAGCAAGCCCTTTGAGATTCATTTTGTCCTTTCATACGGAGGAGGGCTGTTTGTGCTACTATTGTTGGTTTTCCCCTTGATTTCATCTGGAAAGTATCATTACCGAACAAGAGCCTCTTCGGAGCTGTTTGAGGCCATCTCCACGCAGTGTGCCGTGGCTTTTGTGGAATCGTGTGCCTGAGAAGCTTTGAAAAGGGAACTTGAAACAATTTACACCCTGTGAGCCATCGCACTCCATTCAGCACATAGGATTTAGTTCATACAATGATTATTACTGTCAATTTAACACATTAAATTTGTTAATAAAGTATAATTATAAAATATAACATTCTTTAAATAACACAAATATGTTTCAGTCATATCCCCTTACCATTATGTATATGAATAGACATCAATTCCTTTTTGTGTGACTTCTTAATTCACACTAATTCACACAATATCCAGACATTGGATATTGTATATGTATATCAGTCCATACAAGATATGTAAATCAGTTATAATATTGTTCACATGGAACACACGTGTGTGTGTGTGTGTGCACAGCAATTTTCTGTCAATTGTAATTGATCACTGACATTAACTATCTTATAATAAATGCTTATGATAAAATAATTACATATAACTACAACATACCAAAGAAGAATTACTATTTGAATTATTATTTAATGATATTGCTGTCAATCGATGAAAAATGCTCTTCAACAATTTTCTGTTTCTAATTTTTCTGCAAAAACAAAAATATATAATGCTAACAACGTAGTATTATATATATATATAGATATAGATATATATAGATATATATAGATATATATATATAGATATATATATATATATTTATATGAAGAGTGCATTGCAAAAAACCGATTTCATTTGCACATTACAAGTAAGATCAATCAAACAGTTGGGTGGTTTGATTAAGTATAATAACTTTAAACACAAATACAGGTAATGTACAAAGTAAAGTAATTGCAAAGTATTTTTTTTACTATTAATAGTTGTTTGATAGCAAAAGTAAGAAACTCCACAGTCGTTGTTTTATAGCAAAAGCAGAGAACTCTGCATTTCATGTTTTAGAGTTTTAAAAAAAACACTCGTTTAATCTTTGTAATCTCCTCAGATGACAATGTAGATGCCTGATAAACGTTGTTGTTTTTGTTGTGATCATAAATTTTATGGATGTGATTACACGCAATACACGGAGCTTTTCCCTCACCATTGTAACACGCTGTTTTTGCAAGGTTCCGTGAAAACGTTTCCGCTTTTATTTTAGTTTTTCGCCCTGTAGATATCACAGGTTCATCAAGTTTGTTGAAATGATCCATCCTCGATCACTTTTTTGACGAAACTCCTCTCAGCTAGCAGTCTTTTCAAAGTGAAATTAGCCTTGTCACCTGACCTGAATACAGCGCGCTGATTCGCTAAAATGGACTTATCGGCTTCTGTTCAAAACCAACAAGGGCGCTTGTCGGCTTCTGCAATAAAACATGAACTCACGATGCCTTGAAAGTGGACAAAACCGGCTTTTTTGACAAAACGTGTTAAGAGTTCAGATCGCGCTATATGTGGAAAATAATGCACGCAATCATTTTTTGCCGTTTATCGGTTTTTGCAAATGAACTCTTCATATACTAGTAGTGTTAGAGTACTTTAATAGTCATTTATTATTGCTTGAATATTGAAGAATTCATTTTCAATTTTTATCAGATTTTTATTTGATGGTCAGGCATAGTTAAAAATAATTTTAAAACAGTATTACTTTGAATATTTATAACATTTGCTACTGATCAGTTGGCACACAGAATTCTAAATAATTATCGGCTTCTTGTTATCAACCAGAATTTTGGTATTGGTGTATCCCTTGTAAGGGAAACAGGTCAATTTAGCTCAAAGGGAATCATTTAAGATTTTAAAGGGAACTCCACCAATAATATGTAAGGGAATTAGGACAGAATCACTGGTTTTACGGCTGATCACTGAGACGGCCAGCGAGTCATTGAAAAAGCCGTATGACATCAATTCTGCAATAGATATCAATATCCAAAATATAGTGAAAAAACTATTAATTAACACAGTAACAAGATCATCAGTTTAAGACATTAACTTGTAAGCACAAAACACAAGATACTTCTCTTTTCAATATAAATAAGGCTTTATTGGATAAATCTAAGACATTCTAATCTAACACATAAACACACGCATTCACACAAGTTGCAGAAAGAGAGAAAGAGAGGAAAATAATTAGTTTAAGAGAATGAAAATGTGAAATCCCAAGTTTACAGCAATATGTGCAATTGCATAGATCTGAACAACCATCAATCACTTAATTAACCCTCGCATTGAGTCCCTCAATGAGGTTAAAATTTATATTAAAATGCACCAGTTCAGCTAGATTGGAGCTGGCTTCGCGAGGTACTTGTGTTGCCTGTGTAAGGGGTTCCCTTCATTGTCTGGTTGCCGAAAGGGGTTTCCTGCTTTTCTGATTGGTTGGAGGTTCAGTCTTGGGAAGCCAGTGGTTGGGCGTTGGCTGGCGACGCGGAGCTGTGGTCTGCAGTTGAAGTTTTAGACAGCACTCTTTCGGAGATGCGGCGTTAGGCAAACTTAACTCAGAACACGAAACTCTCAACGGAAAATAAAACAAACTAAAGAAATAGAAATATAAGTAAAGTTTGAAGAGACCAGGTGGCGTTTCTCCTCATGGTTTGGAGGAGCTGGCGTGTAAGCCAGAGCACGCTCCAACTAAAGAAGCACGCTTAAAAAGAAAAACAACAAGGCTCAAAAAGGCAAGAAGGAAGAGAGCAAGAGAGAGAGAGAGAGAGAGCCAAAAAGCTCTAAAAGCTAGACACAAAAAGCTAAGTTTGATGGTGTCCTGAGTATTTAAAACAGGCTGTTTAACACACCCAAATGTTTGACCAATTAGATGTAGGTTTGCTCGGCGTTGTATATTCCTCCTCCACATTCATAAATCAACTGTTATCTCATCATTCACATGGTCCGCGTTTTTTCCCGCTCTTTGCACAGTATAGTTTTGGACATGATTTCTATAACAAGAATATGATACATTTGACAACGAAGTGATTGGAAGAAACGTTTCAAGCATGAATTCACAAACTCACACATACCAAACATGAATACAAACCATTAAGCTATTCAATAGTTATTAAAAAAAGACATACACAATAAGTGATTAAAACATGATAGTCAAATGTGTGGGTTACATACATGATATGGAGTTATATAGAAATGATTAGTTGCTCAGGTCCTTTTAGTGTCATTTAGATGCATATTCACATGGAAATGAAGTTTCTTTGGCATTCTGTGGACATAAGGATACGTTCTGTGAAGACCAGAGAGGTTAAAATGTCTGTAAGGAATTTTAGTCTGTTCTCTGTCGTGAGGTGTGTGGGGGGGGGGAGAGTCAATCCGAAGCTTGTGATCACTATCACATGTTTCAATTTGATGGTCACGCTATGCATCTCTTTTGACCATTATTCTTGATAACTTGCCCCCAAAATTGGCAATCTCCTTGGAATTGTCAATAAGTGTTCTTTTGTTTTAATGTTGAAAGCTGTTCTGTGAAAGAGTTTGTTAGCCTTGCTTCAGACTGGCTAGGGTCTGATTTATGACATCCTGTTGTCTTGGACCTCTGTGGAATTTGGACTCCTCGTGCCTCAACCATGTTTTGACCAAATCTTAGATTGTCTGATTCGGTCTGATATCCTACACCCTATAAACAAACAACATATTTACTGTATTTCTAGTTTCACTTTTTGTAATGTCTGTTCAATGATTGACTCTTCTGAGACGATGTATGCCTTAAATAATCTTCATTTGGGAGCAAATACTGATAATTGAAAATACCGTAACTGGCGTGATATAATCAGCATATCCTGTCATTAATTGTATCAAATGTAATTATTTAAATTTTTTAACTGAGTGACAGCCATAACGATAATATGACATAATAACATAAAAAAAACACAAACCATGAATGTCAGAAGCAGTTGTCAGTCCTTGTTAAAAATAACAGAGAAGAAAAAAATGGTTTGAATTTCAAATTTCAGCACAGGACTATATATAAAAATGTATGCCAGCGGTCTGAATCCAAAAGCATGCTGTGTGCCCCAGAGCTATTGAGAAGCTTCTCCTAACGACCTGCTAGGGGCCGTTGGCTGAAAGGAAAGTGCTACCAAAACAAGTGAGCCATCATTAAGGTCATCAGAGCTAAATAATACAATTCCTGCCCTACAAGAAAACCTAGTGGTGGCGTTTTTCTTCTTCTTCTTTTTAACAGGGAAACAGCATTCATTTGTATAAAAGTTCATAGCCATTTATTTAAACTGTGCAATTAAAAAAATTGCTGATGTCGTTCCTGCACTTTAAATTTATTTTTTACGATTAATTGAAAACTTTGCACATGATATTAACTTTCCCATAAAAGGCGTAACGTTTTACTGGCAAGAGTGTTTTGCCAAAATGCAATTAATAACCGTCAGCAGAAGTCTTAATACTAATTTGATGCGCAGATATTTTGAGGTGACAAGGTTAATGCATCCATTTTTTCTCATATCATATCAAATCAAAGCAATTTCCCTGGCCTTTATTCCCTCTATCTGTGGGTCATAATCCTCTTTAGGGTCTTTCTGCAGCTATGTCCAGTTACTAAATGATGAAAATCTTATTCAGCTTCACTCAGTGGCCTGGCTAATGGGAAATGAGCACACTTTGAAAAACAGCTAAGTGTTTTAGGCTGGGAGGAAAGTGGAAGTGTTAATATCATTACATTTGAAGAGAGCGTTTGTAACACAGATTCTATTTCTTAAATGAAGATTGGCCAGTGCATTATGAATGTATTGACGGCAGGCATGAGGGAAAGATTAGTGGTATATCCAGGAACCCTCCCAGCGTAACCAGACCCTAATCTCTTAATTGTGTAGTTCTCTTTCAAGCACTCAACAAGCATTAACAAAATTAGAAATGTTTTTCTTCCCCCTCCTCTTTGAGGGTTGAGTATGATTGATTAGTGTTTGAGAAACTCTGTGCATCAAGGCATGTAGAAATACTCTGCTCAATTGAGTTCAACTTGATTCTTTATAGCAATGGTTCTCAACTGGTGGGTTGTAACCCAAAAAATGTCACAGATTTTTTCTGATTGTATTAGTTTGCATTGTTCAAACTGTATAATCATATGTGGTTCATATAGCAAAGAAAATGCTTCCTTAATCTTTTGTTATTAACATCAACGCTGCACATCCAGTCAAACATTATGATATTTTGATGAAAACACATCTTTCTCGTCTGTGAAGTTAGTAGATGTTGACATGACCAGGGTGCTTGACATCCCCTCATCCTCAAAATCCATGAACAAAACTAATTTAACAGAAATACATTAAATACAGTGTTAATTTGCTTGATAAACGTAGTTTGTGCAGACCTCAATGATTATGTGTAACAACAGGATTTCTGTTTTAAAGTTCAGTTCAACTGCATATTGTTGATGTGCAGTTCATGGTAATATTCATATATTTCAATACATTCACACATACACAGAATTTAAATATTGATACGTTATAGTGGACAAGCTCTATGTCAACTACTGCAGATTTAAACCAAAGTTGCAGATTTACTACAGATTTAAGCCTTCACAATTAATTGTTTTAAATCAGAAATTTGTCATCAATTTATTCATCCTCAAGTTGTCCCAAACCTGTATTAGTTTCTTTCTTCTGTTGTGTACACAAGAAGAATGTTGGCAACCAAATATTTGACGGTAGCCATCAACTTCTCAATGTCAATGTCAATGGCTACCGTCAACTGGTCAAAATTTTTTTTTTCTTCAGAATATCTTCTTTTGTTCTCAATAGAACAAAGAAACTAATACTGGGTGAGTAGATGATGACAGAGTTTTCATTTTTGGGTGAGCTATCCCTTTAACAGGTTTTTGTGTATAAATTATCATATACAGTGGGTACGGAAAGTATTCAGACCCCCTTAAATTTTTCACTCTTGTTATATTGCAGCCATTTGCTAAAAAAATTTTTTCCTCATTAATGTACACACAGCACACCATATTGACAGAAAAAACACAGAATTTGAGACATTGTTGCAGATTTATTAAAAAAGAAAACCTAAAATATCACATGGTCCTAAGTATTCAGACCCTTTGCTCAGTATTTAGTAGAAGCACCCTTTTGATCTAATACAGCCATGAGTCTTTTTGGGAAAGATGCAACAAGTTTTTCACACCTGGATTTGGGGATCCTCTGCCATTCCTCCTTGCAGATCCTCTCCAGTTCTGTCAGGTTAGATGGTAAACGTGGTGGACAGCCATTTTTAGGTCTTCCAGAGATGCTCAATTGGGTTTTAAGTCAGGGCTCTGGCTGCGCCATTCAAGAACAGTCACAGAGTTGTTGTGAAGCCCCTCCTTCGTTATTTTAGCTGTGTACTTAGGATCATTGTCTTGTTGGAAGGTCCCCTGGCCCAGTCTGACGGTCTGGAAGTCGGGGAAAGGACAAACTTCTTAAAACAAAGTCGTGGGACTAAGAGGTTTATAGCATTTGGTTTTCTTTTTTTTTTTCTTTAAAGATAGAATCTTGAGCACTTGGAGAAGGTTTAGTCAGGTATACCTGTAATTGGACGCATCATCTTTCCCTCGATTGCAAACCAGTCGTCCTGTCCCTGCAGCTGACAAACACCCCCACAGCATGATGCTGCCACCACCAGCTTTCACTGTTGGAGCTGTATTGAACGTGATGAGCAGTGCCTGGCTTTGACCCACAATACCGCTTAGAATTAAGAGCCAAAAAGTTCCTCATCAGACCAGGAATCTGATTTCTTCACCATATGGAGTCCTTCAGGGTTTTTTGTAGCAACTCATGTGTCTTGCACTGAGGAGAGGCTTCCGTCGGGCAACTCTGCCAAAAAGCCCCGACTGGTGGAGGGCTGCAATGAAGGTTGACTTTCTACAACTTTCTCCCAACTCCCGACTGCATCTCTGGAGCTCAGACGTGATCTCTTTGGGTTCTTCTTTACCTCTCTCACCAATGCTCTTCTCCCCCTATAGCTCAGTTTGGTCGGACGGCCAGCTCTAGTAAGGGTTCTTGTCGTCCCAAACGTCTTCCATTTAAGATTATGGAGGCCACTGTGCTCTTAGGGAACCTTAAGTTCAGCAGAAATTTTTTTTGTAACCATGGCCAGATCAGTGCTTTGCCACAATTCTGTCTCTGAACTCTTCAGTCAGTTCCTTTGACCTCATGATTCTCATTTGCTCTGACATGCACTGTGAGCTGTAAGGTCTTATATAGACAGGTGTGTGGCTTTCCTAATCAAGTCCAATCAGTATAATCAAACACAGCTGGACTCAAATGAAGGTGTAGAACCATCTCAGGGATTATCAGAAGAAATGGACAGCACCTGAGGTAAATATATGAGTGTCACAGCAAAGGTCTGAATACTTAGGACCATGTGATATTTCGTTTTTTTTTTTTAATAAATCTGCAAAATGTCAACAATTCTGTGTATTTCTGTCAATATGGTGTGCTGTGTGTACAATAATGAGGAAAAAAAAATTAACTTAAATGATTTTAGCAAATGGCTGCAACATAACAAAGAGTGAAAAATTTAAGGGGGTCTGAATACTTTCCGTACCCACTGTATGTAAATTCACTGGTGATTTGGTTTCAGAACAGATATGTTTGTTTACTTTTGTACAATCCTGGTACTGTATTGGATTGCCACTTGAATGCAAATCTAAAATCTGTGTCCTGAAGCAAAACCAGTTGAGGACCAATTGCTCTATACCATTCCCATTATTTGAGGAAAAAAAAGAAAATATTGCCATGTGTACCATTTCTAGCATGGGAATGATGTCTTGCCTGTCTTATTCCCTGCTCTCACCACCTTTTGCATGGTTCCATGTCGCAAACCTCAGTTTTGACAGATCTCATTTTCTCTCCCCTCAGCCCGCTCTCGATGATTGACTTGTAATTACTGAAGGGAGGTGCTGTATTTGGTGTGTAATGTGTTACTCTAATTTGTATGTCTCTGTTGACAGATTCCAGGACAACCAATGAGTTGTGATACGGACCAGCTCAGGGTAAGTGATGCTTCGGTGTTGCTTTGGGTGGTCGTGTGTGTGTCTGTGTTTTGTGTGCTTTTTGTATTGCTATTGAGCTTCTGGATGTTGTAGGTATTGACCTTTTAATTAATCAATCCAAGGCGATCATAAAACTGTGATTCATTCATGTAAAGATAAATTATTTAGTCACAATGACTTTAGAATGCATTTTTGTGTATCCTTCATGTTCATTTCAGCATCTCCAGCCGAGAAGATGATGATATTAAATCAATAGGCAAAAATAAAAAAAAAACACTTCAATTTTACTCTCATACAGAAACCTGTTATTCCCTTATACTCTGCTGTGTCCATATTAAAAATACAACAAAGCTTGCCTTGCCTTCTCATTAAATTTTAATATTGGCTCTCAAACCCTCCTGCTCACTCACTGGCCTGAAACGCCAGGGTAGCAAAGGTGTCAGCTTCACTCCTGATGAAGACTCTCCCAAAGATCTTCATCTTCTTCAAAAACACCACATCTGTGTGGAGGGATGACCATGTGTCCCGCAGACTCTGCCTTGAGCTCACAGAGCACACAGTGTGTATTTGCAGCCCTGCAGAACCATGGGAGAGATGTGCAGAGGTGCTGCAGTCCCCTCTCAGTGCTGTAATTTATCATGGTTTGTTGAAGGGTTTTAAGTCTGATAGGGCTGATATGATTAATGCACAGACCTTCCTATTCATACACACACATCACTCTCATTTTCCTAGCAACTACTTTCTTTATTTGTTTTTTAATGATACATATATTTTTAATTCCTGTTGACATTAGAGCAGTAAATGTGGACTAAATCAATAATGATTATACAGTATATGTACTGCTAAATCAGCATTGGCCTCTGCAAATGCATAATATTATTATTATTATGAACACAGTCCAGTACTGATTTGGCTCTTGGAAACATGAAAAGTACTTCTCTTATTTCTTTGTCTTTTATTTCTTACTTCTCTTATTTCTTTGTCATCTCATTTCCTCTTGTTGGTGACTCACTCATGAGTCTGAGGACAGTTGTTTCAGAAGTGCTTTTTTGGAAGCATGCCTTTAATTTAGGGTATTTGAAGGATCAAGTATGATGTACTTAGCACTACTACTTTCTTTCTGTCTTTTTTTTATACGCTATATTTTTTGTCATAAACTAAACAAATGAGATGCACTACTGCTTTAAGACTGTTTAGCAACTGTTTCAGACTTGTAGCTTTTTAATTGGGTTAAAGGGCACAATCGGAGCAAGGAGGCGGCAGCTGAATTGGTCTGCTCCATGTAAATGGACATGTCAGTAAGCGGCACTCAGTTCCCATGACCATTAGACCTTTCTTGCCCCGAAGTAAAATGGTTTAACGAAATTGTATGCTGAAGTATGTTCGTTTTGCTCGGGTGCACAAACAATGGGCTTTACATTGTACCTGCCATTTATCTTTGTTTAATATATCAACAATCATTTATTGTTTTCAGAATGTTGTTCAGAATATTGACCGGATCTCTCTGTACTAATAGTTTCATTCGGAAGAAAACCGTTCCATCTTGTTGCAAATATAGTACATTCTGCCGCTAAAATCTTATGAAATGTGCAGCAGTCAAAGCCAGTCATTCCTGCTAGGCAGTACATTTCCATGCCATTATTGTGTCTCTTGATATATTGAATACAATATTTAACACTTAGTTTTAACATTTTAATACGCTGTTTAGTTTTTCCTTTCTTAAATAGAAATAGTTTTTTTTTTCCTGTGCCCTCAATATAATTTTCCATCCTGTTAGTCTTAACTAACATAAGCCAGTTGCATAATGATATCATTTTCCCGGAAGGGACATCATTTTTGCTGAGAAAACAACAGAAAAGACAAGTCATAAAGCAATGAATTTCATGAATTGTTTTTTTTTTTTTAGTATTTAAGATAAGAATACAGATATCATAATAACTAAATAAATATGCTCAATGTACAAACTACTTTAAATTCTTCACTTTAATAAGTGAATGTCTATGTTTTGCGTTATGCCTTAGAAAATCCCTTATCTGTGGCAAATCACTTAAATGCAAGCATGTCATATTGCTTTAATATGATATGTGTGTGTTTGTCTGTTTGCTGTATGTGGGCCTGAGTCTGAGCCTTTAACTTAATCATTAGTCCTTACACTCTCTTTCTGTCTTGTTGTGACAGCTGTACTTTCTTTTTTTATTGTTTTCCTTTTAAAGGGGAGTCAAATTGCTTCCTGAGGAGAATTGAATATTTAAATTTCCCTCAGAATTTAATTTCCCTCATAAATACACTGGCAAATCGCATTGCGTTTGTGTCTCACACACATGAAACAAAAAAAAATGGACCTAGCTCATATTTCCATTTTGTCCCCTCTTGGTTTGAAATCCATTTACAAAAAGGTTCTCTAATACCTGTTTCTCTAAAACCTGTGTTTGATTAAAAACCCCATCCCTCTTCTAAACAATAGTAATGAGTTTTAGCCTGATACAGTATGTGCTTTTCTAGATAGTTACGGCAGCGCTGTAGCTGGCTGCTGGCAGTAGCAGTAACGTGGTAGAGTCAGCAGATGGCTGTAGAAAAGTGCTGTAAGGAGGCAGCCAGTGCGTCAGAGCCAGAGCAACCCGAGCGGGAAGGCCTTGGCCTCAGTACACGCTGCTTTTATTTCCAGCACATTCACTCCGGACGAGGAAGAGGAGAACGAGAGGGGAGAAAAAACCCATCCAGGCTGCAGAGTCAGGTGCAAGCTCCACATTTAGGGGAGGGTGGTGCTTTCTGTCTCCTTTTCATCCCGTTGTACCATTTTTGATCTTAGTTTACCTGTATTTTTTTTTCTTTCACGCCTTTTTTCTGCTTTTTTATTTACTTGAATCTCTCAGAGCTGAGATTGCAGTTTTTTTTTTTTTGGAAGTTGCAAGCTTATTTTTTTTCGGTCAGTTGTCTTCTTACCTTCCCTCAGGACAGAAGATGAGTCTTTTGATTTCTCACTGATGTCTTCCCCTGCACATCAGCTTACGGACGACAGCGTACCTTTCTTGTGGATCCTTTACTAGATAAACCTACCCTCACCCTCCTCTCTCTCTCTCTCATCTCTCTCTCATCTCTCATCTCTCATCTCTCATCTCTCATCTCTCATCTCTCATCTCTCATCTCTCTCTCTCTCTCTCTCTCACTCTTTCTCTGGCACTTTGAGTGCATAGTTGTACTGGACTTCCTTGGTGCACGGATCTTCTCATTAAATAGATACGTCAGGAATTGGCTTCTAAGCAGGGGTTGTCAGTGAAAGGGTGAGGAGAACCAAGTGAGGAAAGAGCAAAAGAAAAAAAAAAGAAGAGCAAGAACAAGACTGCTAGAAGCATCTCAAACCTTGTGAAGTAGCTTCTTCTTCCTCCAAGTGTCAGTTTTAATAAGCTCTATTATAGTGATATAGTGATATAATAAATTATACAAAAGAACTGTGAGCCTGAGAGAGTGGAAACAAGAAGGATTCAGCCGAGTTTCCGTAGCTGAGCTCGAGAAGTTAAAAGAAGCTGCGCAAGGAAGCATTTCCTCACTGCCGGAGAGCCCCTGACTCCACGCTCAAGATGATGATGTATTTGTGGGTAGGTAACGGATTGTGCTGCGTTCGTTGGTGTTTCCAGACTGCTGTGTGTGTGTATGTGCATGCATACTGTATACTAAAGTGTTGTTATTGACGTTTATGTGTTTTCCCGTCTGATCGTTTGAGATAGTTTATTGCAGGACAGAAATCAGTCTAAACACCTTTGATCCTCTCCACATGCGATATGCTCTGTTGTGTTGTGTTTGTATACCGGTTAGCAATCAGTCATTTGAAAGTTTCATCCCTCTCTCATCTTGTCCTTAGCGAGGCTACTCTTTCTTTGGGGTAGAGAGTGTCAGAGAAGCAGTGCGCGACACGTTGATTCATAACTGCAGGGTTAAAGCACAGGAAGTCATTTTAGAGGGCTGTAAGCGCGTGTGTCTTGGCCTGCTCATTATCTGTCTCTTCACCTGCCATTATCACTCAAAATCAGTCCTAGCTGAGGAAATTTCACTGCACTTAATTGCCCATGGAATAAATTTCAAGCACCCTGATGACTTCTTCACTGTGAGGGTTTATCAGGAAATTAATCTCATTTTAACAAATCTTAATCTGATGGGCAGTTCAAGTGAAAATAGAAATAAGGAACAAGTTTATTCTTTACATAATATGTCAGCTGGAGGTTTTTTTTCTTCTTTTTGTTTGATTTCGTATTTTGACTAGCAATGAAAAGTGCATTTGGATCCATAAAATAAGTAAGACTACATAAAATAAAATATAATAATAATTATTATTATTATTTAATATTAATATTTAATGATCGAATTACTATATAAATATTTTTTTATGTAATTAAACTTAATCATTATGATGGTATTATCGTTATTTAAACAATAATGCAAATTACTAATTCTAAAAATGTATTTCTGTTATATAACTATATGTTTTATAATAATAATAATAGTAATAATAATAAAGAATAATGCATTTTTCTTGCATTAATGCACAATTGTTAATGCAAGCGAATGATACCGTTATTTTATTTTTAAGTACAGAATATTCTTATAATCATTAATAATTAAAGTGAAAACATGCTTTTTAGACTCTATCTGTAGTCAGAGAGCTCATAACAAAAACTTGATAAACACACTAGACAACTCCATTACTTATTCATGCAGCTACAGCAAACCAAAACCCCCCTTGAAATTCTATTAAGAAAATGAATATTGAATGTTTAATTGGAACATGGGTGGTCTGGAAGGAATGTGCTTCGTAGAAAAGATTCAAGGATGAAATTTCCCAGGAGATGCAGAAAATTACTGTGCTGTATAAAAGTATACAATTCTTACTAAATATTTAATTTGCATAGTTTAAGGTGGCTTATGACAAGAATTTGACTTTTTTTTGCTGGTTCATTTGAACAGTACGGATAGCAGGTGTAACCCGTTCAGTATTTAAACCAAATTACGTAAATAAATAATGAATTATAAATCTCATTATTTTTAAATTAAATATAAATCCATCCATCCATTCATTCATTCATACACTATTACTTTCAGAGCAATCCTAAATTATTTTACATAATAAAGTCAGAATGATGTCCAGAGGCCTAATATTGCTGAAACTCTGTATAATGACAGAGAGCATTCTGGGTAAAGCTATGAATATGACATGTTGTTCTTTTTAAGAGGCCAAATACTTCAGACGTGGCGATATAGTCTTAATTGCAAAATAGGCCCCATGTCTTCTATCACTGTTGTGTCTGTAAACAAATAAATGAAATAGATATAAAAAGAAGTTAAAAGAAGCAGCGGTCCACTTTTATGCACTGCTGTCAAATGGAGCCCATCAGGATGAGGAATGAATCACTGAGGTAGAGAAAAGGCTGAAGCAAACAGCAGTGTCAGAGCTGTGCTGCTGTCCAGGCTGATGTTGCCTTTCTTACTATTTACTCCCCCCTGCTGCTGGAAAAACTGCTGTAGAGGCACTTCTAGCCCCTTGTCAGAGTTGTCTTTCAATAGATGCTATGAAAGCACTTTATTCAATTGATTGATAAAGGCTGCCCTCCATGATAACCAATAGAGGAGCCACAGGGCCATGCCGTGTGTAGGAGGCACATATTGCGACTTAACTTTGTGACACCAATATGGGTAAACTCAAAACTTGCAAAGCAAGAATCTTAACATCTTATGGTCTGTTCTTTTTTGAAGTGCCACACTTTAACCATTCAATCTGTGCTTATATAATGAATAAAATGCTCCTTATTCGACAACCATAATAAATGTCTAAGTGTGGCACTTTTGTGTGTGTATGTGTGTGTGTGGTTTGTGTATAGATCATATATATATCGTATATAGATAGAATAGATAAGAATAGATAGATAGCTATTATATATTTTATTTAATAATTATATTATAATTATTATGAAAAGTTGATATTCTGATCATATTTTTTTTCCAAGCACATTTTACCAATACCAACCCACACCAATCTTAATAACTACTATTCATTTTTGTATTTAATCATTTATAGGTTATATATTATTAACAAGGGCTGGAAGTGAAAAATGCCTTATACTCAGGTGTGCATAATTATTAAGCAGGTTTTATTTTACGGGTAAAATGTGCCAAACAAGAGATTTAACTCACACTGAACATTTAAAATTATTAAATGCCCATGAGAAATATTCAAAACTAATGCAATATAGAAATTGCAAAGTTAAGACATGACCACTGGACATCAAAATGCTCACTGGGTCAGCGGGGTCAGAAAAAAAAACAGGTGGAGAAGAAAAGATGCATGTTTTAACTGCAAAAGAATTAAGAATTGATGTGAAGAATTAGGTGTGAAACCACCAGGAACCCTTTAGTCTCCAGCACCACCATCTTCCAGAACTGCAACCATCATGAAGTCTGCAGAAGTACAAGGTGTCAGGTCCTCAGGGACTTGAGATAAAGAATCCTGAAGCATAACCCCCACTTAATATGAATCACATGCTGTGTGATTGTGATTGTGAAATACATGAAGACTGATTGTTTGAAAATGTTTTATAAGCAGATATATTGAGAGTGATTCCTGAGGTATCAGCACCAGTTCATGTTGGACAGAAGTGGCGGTGGTGAGGGGGTCGTGGTGTGAGCTGCTATATCAATGAGCAAGACAGACTTTTCAGGATAGGAGATGGACTAAAAATGAACTCCCCAAACTTACTGCCAGATCTTGGAAGATAAAGTCTTGAAAGAGTGGTACAAGAGGATGTGGTGCTGGTCCTTCAAGAGTCACTCTCAACCTATCTGTCTATAAAGCCTATAAAAGTCAGTCTTCATGTATTTCACAACACATCAGCATGTTATTCTTATTAAGTGGGGGTATTTTTTTAGGATTTTTTACCCAAGCAAAGTCCCTGAGAACCTGACACCTTGTACTTCTGGAGACACCAGGTGGGTTGCAGTTCTGGAAAATTGTAGCAATGGAGACTAACGATCCGGTTCACACCTAATTCTTCACCCTACATTCTTCATTCGTTTTACAGTTGAGTGTGGCTGTTTCTTCTTGGCCATTTTTTTTTTTTTCTTACCCCAATGAGCATTTCACTGTCCCCAGTGGTCATGATTTAACTTTTGCAATTTCTGTATTGCTTAGTTTTTAATATTTCTCATGTGACCATTTAATAAATTTTTGTGCTTGGAACAAAAACTGGACCAAAAATCTACTGCATAATAAATTTGCACACCCTGTAATTATATATATATATATATTATATATAGAGCGCCCCTCAACCGGACGATTGTCGCATAAAACCATAATAAAACAACACATAAATAGGGCCATTGCTGCCCTCCTCACCCTTCATGCCATTACGTCACTCCTACTTTTATCCTTCCGGAGCCCCTCCGTGGGACTCGAGACCGGTGAGTGGCCCAGGTGTCGCGCATTAGCATTTACTCCACCCTCCACTCCCACGGCTCTCGGGCCCCTCACGCCCCACGTCGTCACAAATACTTACAGAATCAATGATGCAAATTCATCAAATTGCAAATCCAATTCACTAGTGTCATTATTAGCTCAATCAGTTGGAGTGCTGATTCATGCATTCATAACTGTGTACGTTCACCAGTTTTATGAAACAAAAAAAAAGGGTTTTCAATTTCAGCTGTAAAGCAGCTCTAGAGAAGATAATAGTGTCATTATTCAGCTCACTTTAGTTCACTGTTGTTTCAATTCAGTTCAATAACAGTGTCAATGTCAAAATTGGTCAATTATGAATGACCTATAAAGCAGCTCTACCATAGACAAAAGTGTCATTATTAAGCCAAATTCAAGTTTCATTCTTATTCAATATTGTCAGTGCCATCAAATCGATAATATTAATTTTAAGAATATATCTAAATATAGTGTTTTTGAACCACCGCTAAGCTAGGCAAAGGCACATGACAATAGTAAGAAACTAAACTGCTGTGAAAATAAGGAATCAGCAATCCAGTAAACCAAAATCACTGAACCTTCTGTGTGAGTTGGTTCTTGTTATAATCCATAAGCAGTTTGTCTGAGGCTACTTTATTTACTTTTAGAGGAATAAGTAACTTTGGTTGAGCTTTTGTTTATGTTGTCATTAAAGTACATAAGTCACTTTCCTTATGTAGATTAACAGCATTGCTGTGTGGTGTGTGTGTGTGTGTGTTGGTGTGTGTGTGTGTGTGGTTGTGTGTGTGTGGTGTGTGTTTTGTGGTGTGTTGTGTGTTGTGGTGGGAGAGTGATACTTAAACTATCATATGAAATGTAAATGTTCATTGGCTATGATATAGGTTGTACATCACTGTGTATTTATCTTTATTTATTGTATTTAATTTGCTTGTGCGGGGCATCTTTGACAAACAATGTGTATGTGTGGTATATCTATATAATATACTATTATTAATATATATAAACGATTTTATACTTTACACATGTCGTTAGATGAATATTTATGTAGCTGGGTAACAGATAAACATTTGATGTATTCGCCGTGGATATAATTGACATTAATGCAAGACAATTCGGCACACACCATATGGTATTTATACACCTTCTAATTCCCTCTTTCTCTCTGACAGTAATGATGGGACCTGGGTGAGACTGTCAGTTGCTATCAAATATGTTCTTATTTAATTAGCTGTCTTGCAGTAGAGCGCAGCTTATATATCATAATTCTTATCTAATATACTCAATCCTGTCTTATTTTATTTCAATGACTGTGCTGAAGTGCTTAACATGTCTCTGGTTTCAGAGGGCCTGGGCAAGTTGCTCTGAAAACTCTGAAAAGAGCGACTGAATAGCATTAATGCTAATGCCACAGCCGCTGAGGCATTGCTGCAAAGATTAAAAAATTGCCCTTCTGATAGAGTTTTACAATGTATGACAAATCAATGCATAGCATTTTCATAATGAATGGCTTTGGCATTTGGAATGCCAGTCCCCGAGCAGGCTTGGTTTTGCTGACCTGTGACAAGAAGTGGTGTTATATTTCATTATATTCTACTGAGTTATATTCACTAGCCCCAGTCATGTGAGAGAGGAGCAGGCGATTCCTGACTACTATCCCAGCATGCACTACTGTCTATCTATCTGTCTGTCTGTCTGTCTGTCTGTCTGTCTGCCTGTCTGTCATATACAGTATATCTTAAAACTTTAACACTATCTATCTATCTATCTAAGTGACTAAGTTTGGGTATAGAATGCGTTGTCACACTTTTTTAAACATTTAAATAAGTCTTGTCTTTGAATTTCTTTCATTCATTTCAGTTCTTCTTAAATTAAAATTTAAATTTGAATTGTTATTCTGCATACTGTTTGTTACCTCAATTCAAATTCAAAATCCAGAGTGACACCACATTATATAACAGAACCTTATCCCTTAAAAATGACCAGTAGAGTTTAATTACACTTGCATTTTTAAAGGGAGTTTAGTTAACTTGTGCAGTGTGAACTGAACCGCACTTGTCACTATGGTTACATAGAATATAAACGAAGCCTCACATCAGTTATTTGTTCATACTGAAGCCACTACTGCAAGCTGTTGTATAAACAGGAGATATGGAGAGTCACACCTGTTAGTAAACACGGTTGTCAATCCCAAACTCAGTCTCTTCCCAACCTCATCCTGCGCACCAGGATATTGCCTCTGAAGTTTACTCACCATTGTTCGGTTTTAGATTACAAGCGCAATGAGGACATATTTAAATGACCTGCCATGTCATTACCTGTTTATTCGCAAATACTGAAAGCACAGTTGTGTTGGTCATTATCTGCTGTCATGAAATGACAGTTTGTGGCTTTTTTCATTGGTCTGTTATGATGATTGATGGAGACAGGTGGCTGTTCTTTACAGACGGCAACATATCAAAGTGGCATCATTGTAATGACAGAGGAGCCTATGACAGATATCAAACCAGGACTCGGATGCTTTAATGTTACATTGCTCAAAATCCAAAACTTTTTTATTCCCTGTTGGACATTGAAACCTTTCATCTGATTCCACCGTGCCTGTTTTTTCCCCCTCCTGGTTGTGATGTGGCCGTGACAGTTTTAATCTGATTTATAAAATGGAATATATGTATACATGAAAACCTCACCGGGATGAACCCATAAATGCAAAGAAAGAATAAGAGGAAATTTAAAGATGAATTTGCCCAGATCAATGACATTTTGAGAGATTGTCTTCTCTGTTATAGATATACTAAAATCATTACCCTTCTAATGAAATTTCCTGCCAGAGAAAACAAAAATGTGAAAGCACTACAAGCTCTTTCATAAACAGCCTTTATTACATAAGTATATTCATCACCATAAAAGCATCGGGCCCATACACATATGGTCTAGAGCTTTGCAGTAGTGGAGATTTTTATTGGGGGGCTATAAAATACAATACACCAGCAGCACATACCACAGAGAGGAAGAAAATCGCTTTAGTGCCTTACACTTGTTCATGCTCTCTGATAAAACGGTCAGGATAGGAAAACACCTTTGTGATAACAATTGCAGCCAGGCAGCCTAATGCACTTTGAAGCCCTAGTAAAGGCCCGGATGAAACTGGAGATTATTGCCATTTTGAGAGAGATCAATGAAGCTTTGCTAATAATTCACTGTAGGAGAACCTCTGGGGATGTGGTATTTATCTACAAATATCAGCTCTGGCCAGACCAATTGCAGTGTTCTCGCCTCTGGTGCCCACACTATTTCAGTTGACCTAGTTGATATTGAATATTTCCTCTTGACTAGGAGGGAAAAAAGCAGGAAAGAGAGAATGAGACGAAGGAGGGGGGAAAAACATGATTGGGCTAATGATGTTATGTGTTTGAACAAATGGGGACATGCTGCAATCCACTTGATGTTAAAAGGTTAGTTCAGGCAAAAATGAGAATTCTGTTATCGTTTATTCACCCTCATGTTGCTCCCTAGCCGCTCTTTTCTATATAATTAAAGTGAATGAGGACTGGAGTTGTCAAGCTCCTAAATAAATAAATACATACATACATACATACATACATACATACAAGAAGTTTATGTAACTCGGTAGCTTTTCAGAATCTTCAAAAGTCAAATGATAGATTTGTGTGGGAAACAGACTGAAATTTGAGTTGTTATTCACTGAAAATTATCAGTGAATACTAAATTAAAACTGATTTTATGATACTTGACTTTATGATGCTCATTTTGTCTTTTTAGAGCTTGACAACTACAGTACTAAACTTTCATTATACTGAAAAGATTGGCCATGATATTATTTCTGTTCAACAGAAAAAAGAAAGTCGATAACACGTTACAATAATATCCCATATAGTGTTAGTTAATGCATTAACCAACAATGAGCAATTTGTTTGTTGCAGAATTTATTCTTTTTTTAGTAGTAAAAATTGTGTTAGTAAAATTCAATGTTCATTGTTATGTTCATGTTTAATAATGTATTAGTACATGTTGAAATTAACATGAACTAAATCAGTAACTAATGTTATTGTAAAATGTTACCAAGTCATATAGATTTGGTATGTAATATGGGGTGAGTAAATGATGACAGTGTCTTCATGCAAACCAGTGTCCTATGTAGAAAGATGTTAATTTGATAAATACATTTTAACATTTTGTATTTCAACATGGCTCAATGCTAATGTATTCCGTGGGTTTGTTTTGTAATGGGGGTGCTTCTGTAACAACAGGGAGCAACACGGGCAGTAAAGAGACAATTAAGACAACAACTTGGAAAAATGAGTGTCTTTCATGATTTTTTTCCCCATCTTGGAGCGTACACTTTGTAGTCGTTAATTTAATTGCTGATATTCCCTGAATCCCTGAAGAATATAAAGGATTAATCATCCAGTTCATTTCGACGAGAGATATGGCCTTAAGTGAATTGCAGTTTCACCAATTTAACCCTGTCTGCCCCTGAATGTGACAAGATTAACATTTTCAATTAGCAATACGTAATTGCGGTGCACGCTCAGTGGCCTGCCCACATCCTCAAAGGTGGAGGGGGCATTTCAGCGGGCCATGCTTATGGATCTAATGCACCCGTCTCTCTAAATGCACCTCCGATGTTCTGTCATCAGCGATGGCCACGAGTTGTGTCATTTATGAGTTGCGTCTTGGTGTATTTTCACAGGCATCTTTGCAAGTGAACAAATCTGCAGATTTGAAGATAAAAAGAAAAACGGGCATAAGCATCAGCGTGAGTGTTGTAAAAATGATGGTTTCTCCTTTCTTTCTCGGGGGCGTTTGTGTTGATAAGGCAGAGCAGGATCAGCAGTCTCTCCCCTGTCTGGTTTTTAATGTCTGTGAAGAAACAGATATTGATTTAATCAGACCAGACTGTTGCTGCAGAAAGGTATATACTTCAGGAAAAATACCTTGAGCATCGAGGTAATAAATACTGCAGATGGACTTGTGCGAGCCATTAAGCAGAGCCTATTGTGGGCCCCAATGACAGAAGGCCCCTGTGAATGAAGAAGCAGGCGAAGACTGAGAGTTTGTATTTTGGAGATAGGTGACTGATTTCACACTCTGAGATTTCTGCTGTGTCCTGCACATGCTAGGATCTAGTCAGATAGTGGGGCAGTCGCATATCAGCCCTTCCCTTCAAGGTGCGTACTATCGCATCGACTTGATAATAGAAATGCAGCTTTTTCAAGCTGACACTGTATTCATGGCTCACCGTCAGTGGGGCATTACATGCCTGCGCAAACAGATGCATTCTGGGTATGTCTGAGGTACTGTGGAAATTTCAAATGTAGTGAATTAGCAGTTGTTTGCAGCCACAGTGACCAATGGGTGTATTTACATACAAAATTTTAAATAAATTAATAAATGCAAATGGTGTAAATGTTGTTCTTTATCAGGTAAAGGTCACAGACTATTAAATCAAAGCCTGATCACCAAATGTAGATTCAGTTATTCAGTGAGAATAAATGGTAAGAATAAACAATCATTGTCAGAGGTAACCATTCCAGCCAATCAGCTTTCAGTATCACACACGTGCGTCATCAAAAGTGCTAGTGGTTTACAACAGGTGCTGTGAAACTTATTAACATTTAAGTTGTATAAAAATATTGACCTCAGATAAAGTGAGACAAAATGAGGGGCCATATATAAATAGATGGTGTTTTTCTGCACATAGGTGAATAGATGTTAGGTGGAATGGGGCCCTCCATTCATGAATAAATGTTTATGATGGCCAAAGTCTTTATGTTTCGTTGATTTTCTATATTGTGTTGCCTTGGTGATAGTAGAGATAATACAGCCCCATTAACTGTTTTAAATACATATCAGCCTCCTCTAATTAAAATTTCACTGCATTTTGCTCAACTAACTCACGTGGCCTCATTGGGTCCTGTTGTTGTTTTAGCGCCACAGCAGAAGAAATCATATTTTATCAATGTTCAGTCTGTATTGTTGAAATAAAAAGTGTGTACTGAGAAATAATGGCAAGAAATGTCTGACTCTTATGAGTCAGTTATTTTCTAGTGAATCAAAAACGTACAGCGTGAATAGTCTGGCTTGATTGCTGAAACAATTGACTTCTTACGAGTCGTCGAATCAAAATCACAGCGGAAAAAGTGGCTGTGTACTGCCCAGTACACAGTGCATACAGCCTACTATTTTTTTAAAGAGTAATGTGTGAAACAGTATACAAGAAGCAACAAATAATGTTTCAGAGTAGTATGCTACAGTATTGTCACATGACAAACACTGAACATTAATTTAGCATCCATTTAGATGAAACATCACATGGAGCACGTTGCATTGTGGGAAACAGTATCCCATGCAGTGTCTTCAGATGCATACATCAGATTTCGGCAAATGTAGTAGGTAATCCGGGAATTCCATGCATACAGAAAATTCACATACTGTTCACAGTATACACATAGCATACTGCACTATAGTAGGAGTTGAATGGTAGTATGCCATTTCAAATAAAGCTTCTGTTCTAATTTTATTGTACTTGACTTGAGTTATATTTTGCAGATTCTGGCAAATAAGTCATCCGGGTATTCCATGCATACAGAAAGTTTGCATACTATGCACAGTATACATACTGGATATTGCAGAAATAGTAAGAGTAGTATGATAGTATGGCATTTCGAACACAGCAAGTCCGATTCATAAACAAGTGAATGTTGCAGTTTCTTCTTTAGTGAATCACAAACACACATTGTGAACAGTTTGATTCTTGAATAACTCGTATGAGTCAGTTCTTGTATTTGTAAAAAAAACTTATAATAATAATAATTATAATAAAAAGAAGCAGTCTGTCTCATAATATAAAACATTAGCAGACAGAGAATATCTTTCTTATGTAAGCAAAATTAGATATTATAACTAAAATATACGCAGGTTGCTTTCTTGAGCTGATCAACCTTGTCTTAAAAATTGAAGTCTTATCGTCTTGTTCTCCCAAGGTTTCTTGCTCTTTTATGTACATTTCTTAGGGAGTTTTTCTTTGCCACTGTCATTCATTGTTCTTTGTTTTGCTTGTGGAGGAAGGCAGTATACTTTGTAAAGCTGCTTGGAACGGTATGTATTGCAGTTGAATCAAATCAAACTGAATTGAATCTATTCATGTTTTTTTTGTTTTTTTACTCAAAAACTTCACATATAAATTTCAATTTAACACCTTGTGTTATTGCTTAGAAAACTTAAAGTTTTAGCACTAACCTGATATAACCCATATTTTCTTTCAGACTGGACACTAATAACAAACCCTTTTGTAAATCCAAGCTACCATTTATCCTCATTATTATTTCTGTTATCTAATTCCATATTGCAGAGCAAGGATTTGTCCAGCTGTAACAGAATAACATGAAACCAGGGATATCCTAAAAGGACTGAGACAAGAAAAGAAGTTTCTAGGTGGCTCAGATTGGCTCGCCTTTCATGTGGATCCAAATTGGAGTCAGTGTAGGCAGGGAGGGGCGAGAGGGAGCTCACACTCCTCATTAGACCCCACTCTCTCCTCAGGTTGACCAGTCTTCAGGCCTGTAATGAGCTGGACATTATGCACAGCAGAGGGGGGAAAGCAGGTGAGCCGCTTTTGTGTCAGAGAAACATCACATCCAAATGCTTCATAATGAGAGCCAAAACCTGGCCCACGATGGCCTATCTGACAGCACAATATCTGTGAATGATGCCTTAATTAAATGAATTGACTCATCTTAGTGTTTTTGTCGAGGTTCAAGGGACACTGTTTTGCTCAGCCCCATCCCTCCTGCCTGTCAACCAAACATAATTTGTAAGTCACAATGTCTGCTAGCGGGGTTCACGCAACTGTTGGACAGCCCTGTGCGGTTTGTCAGCGAGATGTAGTTTCAGGTGAGCCATCAGTGATTAAGCAGCTTCAGGTGAGCATTTAGACGATGATAGGAGCTACTGTCCAGTTGATAGAAATCCTCTAGAAACATGGGTTTTACAGTGGCTGCGACTGAAATCGCAAACTCTTGGAGTAGGTACTTCTTTTGAATGAATGATTAGTTCATGACCATTAAAAAGTATGGTTTGTCATGTAATCCAAATGTATTTGTCATGTTGTTATTGACAGGTCATTTAGACACTTCTTGTTTCATGAGTACTGTGAATTGGACAATACTTTTTTCATATTCGATTTTTTTATTTAATTATTTTTTTGCTTCCTATATAGTAAAAAGTATTGTAAAAAAGTATTTCCAGGTTGTGATGTCTTAGCTTTGCTCATAAATATTAATTAGGAAGTGCACAAATCATTTCAATATTTTATATTTAAACTAGAAAAGAAAATTGTTGCGCTCCAAATAGATAAAAATAATTTTGCTTCAAGTGACTCCATAAAAAAAAATTACAAGTCAACAAAAAAGTTTCTGACTGCACAATGAAATTCAATCCAGACTAGAAAAGATTAGCAAAAAAATATTTTATTAAATAAACTGCATGGTACAAAAAGGTGCAAGGTGCAAGTGATTTAAAAACTAGACAAGCACAAGCAACAAAGTTTTTCAGTCTGGATTAAATTCAGTGCATGGTCAGCAACTTTTTTTAACTTGTAACTATTTTATATTTAAAACATTATTTTTAAAAAATAATTAGTATATAAAAATAGGGCTGCAAACAGATAAAAAATTATAATCTAATTAATCACACCCTTTTTCTGTGATTAATCGCGATTAATCGCACACTTCATGAAATTAAGCATAGACCATTTATCTTGTTTCAAATGTTTATTTTGTCATCATTTGCTATATCCAGCAAAGTAAACCAAAAGATTGAAGGGGGATTCTCAAAAATCTGTATTTTCTGCAAGCTTTTTTCAAGATAAATTTAGATGTCTTTCCAAAAAAGAAACTCCAAAAGGACACCAAAGAACCGAATGATATAAGGAGCCCATATGAGCACATATGAAAGAAAAAAAAAATGCTAAAAAAAAATAGATGTGTTTATAGTGTGTGTAGCGTGCAACAGCAAAGCAGCTTTTTTACATTTTAGAGAAGTCAAGTTGTGATACCGAACAGGACCACATGGAGATGCCTAAACCAACCGCCTGCTGACTGCATATATCTACTAGAGTACACGGATCCATTCAGTATAACTAAACACAGCAACATAAACATGAAAAATCAAAAAATTATCGTGAATGTGTGTGGAAACAAAGTGAATGTACTGAAATGTCTGTGCCTGTGCACATACAATGTGTGATCAGTGTGTCAAGAGCACTCATACAAGCATTATTATAACAGACTCACACGTGCTTACTGTACTGTACTACTCCTGTACGCCACCACAATCGTCTTTACCTTGATTACAGTCTTCATCCATCAAAACTTTACTAGTGAGACTAGTGGTTGACATTCCGTTCAGTCTGTACTTCACACAGCGCGATGTGTGAGGGCTCGCGCTCTTCAGAGACAATCACAGAATATGACAGAGCTCGTGTACGTATGTAACCCTCTGCCTGAAGGAGGAAAGGAGAGTCACGTCGGTGACCGATGAATTGGGATCTCGCTTAGAGGGACCTTCGAGTGTAAACTAAACGAGCCAATGCACATTGCATGCGATTATTGCATCCAGCTGCCACAGATCACAGCGTGAGCATAAGTAGGCAGCAGATGCAGCACATATTCAGATTTTCGCTGAGGAGCCGAGCCGGTGAACCGGCCGCTCAGCGGTGGTACAGGAGCGGTGGCGTACGGGATGTGACGTCTCCTTTCCCTCCTTCAGGGAACAAGGGTTACAAACGTAACCGAGACTTTCCCTTTCAGTCGGTCACTCTCGACGTCACGTCGGAGGACCGACGAAATTGGGATCCTACCAAAGGGCCACAGCTACTGCCCCTTCCAGTGTCCTGTGGAAGCCACCTGCGCCCCTATTTTTTGGCGTAGGCCAGGGCTTCTACACAAGAGGACCAGCTACTGCTGCAATCGCACTACCCAATGAGTAAGACTGGATAACACTAGGAAAAAGTGCCCATTCCACTTGGAACAGGGGCGGTTACGGAGCTCGAACGTCCCGAAGGAGGTTTCGGTAAGCAATACACATATGAACATTCCTGAGGTGCATATGGAAGAATGGAGGTGAATGAACCCTCTTGGAATGGCAGAAGTCTCCCGGGGGAAACACGGGCTCAAGGCTATACCGTGGACTTTACACATATGAGATCCACTTAGGTCTTACATATGGAACCCAGCCTTCTACCGGTTCTCGAGGATTCAGCGAGTGAAGGCCTGGCACCGGACACTCCACCACGTCTGGCTGCCGAGAGGACGGAGGAACTCAACAGGGTCTACAGTACAGACACTCTGGAGAAGTTTCTAGCAAGCCGACACTAAACCGGGGCCTCTCAGCGCCTCTACCCGTTTGAGGTGAGAACAAAGGAGGATACCGGCTCCACACAAAGGATATAGGATCTAGCGAATGTGGGGGTCGCCCAGCCCACAGCCCTACAGATATCTGTCAGCGAGGCGCCACGAGCCAGCGCCCAGGAGGATGCAACACCTCTAGTTGAGTGAGCTCGCAACCTGAACGGGCAGGGCACACCCTGTGCCTGATAAGCCATGGTGATGCATCCACTATCCAGTGGGCATTCCTCTGCTTTGAGACGGCATTCCCCTCTGCCGGCCTCCATAACAGACAAAGAACTGACCTGAGGTCCTGAAGCTTTGTGTCCGGTCAACATAGCACCTTAAGGCTCGGACGGGACAGAGCAAAGCTAGGGCTGGGTCTGCCTCCTCCGAGGGCAGCGCTTGGAGGTTCACCACCTGATCCCTGAAGGGAGTAGCGGGAACCTTTGGCACGTAGCCGGGCCGGGGCCTCAGTGTTACCTGGGAATCAGCCGGCCCAAACACTAGGCACGAGTCGTCGAACGAAAATGCATGCAGGTCCCCTACCCACTTGATGGAGGCCAATGCCAGCAGGAACAAAGTCTCCATTGAGAGGAACTTCAGCTCCACTGCCTGTAAATGCTCAAACGGGCCTGCTGTAGTGCCGTGAGCACCAGGCTCAGGTCCCAAGAGGGTATAGAGGGAAGCCGTGGAGGATTTAACCTTCTCGCCCCCCTAAGGAATCTGACGACCAAGTCATGCTTCCCCAACGACCACCCTTCTACGGGGTCGTGGTTAGCAGCGATCGCGGCGACATGAACTTTATGGGTGGAGGGAGACAGCCTTCGCTCCAAACCTTGCTGCAAAAAGGACAGCAACTCCGATCGGGCATCTCGGGGGTCTTCTCGGCGAGAAGAACACAACTCAACGAACAGGTTCCACTTCAAACGTAGGCCTCTCGCTGAAGTGATGGTGTCAACTAACCCTTGGGGTAGGCCACCTAGAACCTCCGCGTCCCGTCCAGGGACCAGACATGAAGTTTCCAGAGGTCTGGACGCGGGTGCCAAAGGGTGCCCCGTCTCTGAGTCAGTAAATCCTTTCTCAGAGGAATCGGCCAGGGAGGGGCTGTCGCGAGGAGCATTAGTTCCGGGAACCAGGTCCGGGTAGACCAATAGTGTGCCACCAACCGGACCTGCTCCTCATCCTCCCTGAACTTGCACAGCAACTGTGCAAGAAGGCCCACTGGGGGAAACGCATACTTGCGAAAGCCCCGCGGCCAGCTGTGTGCCAGTGTGTCTGTGCAGAGTGTTCCCTCGGTCAGGGAGTAGAATAACTGGCAGTGAGAGGTTTCTGGAGATGCAAACAGGTCTACCTGAGTGGCTCCAAAACATCTCCAAATCAGCTGGACTGCCTGGGGATGGACTCGCCATTCTCCCGGGCGCACAGATCGGGACAGCTCGTCGGCTGCCCGGTAGAGCAGCCCAGGAATATGAACAGCACAAAGCGACCTCAGATGCTTATGACTCCAGAGGAGGAGATGGCGGGCAAATTGCGACATGCAACAGGAGCGTAGACCACCCTGGTGGTTGATATACGCAACAGTCGCAGTATTGTCCGTACAGACCAGTACGTGCTTGCCTCGTAAGCACCCTTTTGAGACGGTTCAAGGCAAGGCGCACTGCCAACAACTCTAGGCAATTGATGTGCCAGTGCAGTTGGGGCCCCGTCCAAACCCTGACACTGCAAGCCCCTTGTACGTGGCCCCCACAGCCGGTGGTCGAGGCATCCGTGCAAACCACAGAATGCATGTAGACCTGCTCCAGGGGCACTCCTGCCAGAGGAACGCAAGGTCTGACCACGGAGTGAAGGTTTAGCGGCAGGCCAGTGTAACTTGGACCCAGTGAGTGCAGCATTGCCACGCCCACTTCGAGACTCGGCCATGAAGCCAGTGCTGAAGCGGTCTCATATGGAGTAGCCCCAGTGGCTTGACTGCCGCCGTGGCCGCCATATGCACCAGGAGCCTCTGAAACAATTTCAGTGGGACCGCCAACCTGCTCTTGAATGTATTCAAGCAGTTCAACACCGACTGAGCACGTTCCTGCGTGAGGCGTGCTGTCAGTTCGACCGAGTCCAACTCCATACAGAGAAAAGAGATCCTCTGCGTCGGGAGAGTTTGCTCTTTTCCCAGTCGACCATGAGGCCCAACAGGCTGGGTGTGAAAGCACCACAGTCCCTGTGCTCGCCAACTGATCCTGAGACTGGGCGAGTATGAGCCAATTGTCGAGGTAGTTGAGGATGCGAATGCTCTGCTCTCTCGTGGGAACAAGGGCTGTCTCCGTAACTTTTGTGAAGACACGGGGCGACAGGGACAGCCTATAGGGCAGGACCTTGTACTGGTATGCCGGCCCCTCGAACGCAAACCGAAGGAATGGCCTGTGGCGCGGAAGGATAGAAACATTGAAGTTTGCGTCCTTCAGGTCAATCGCTGCGAACCAATCTTGGGGACGAATACACCTGAAGATGCATTTCTGCGTGAGCATCTTAAACGGGAGCCGGTGAAGGGCCCGGTTCAAGACGCGCAGGTCCAAGATTGGTCGTAATCCACCGCCTTTCTTGGGTACAATGCAGTTAGGGGCTGTAAAACCCTGACCTCATATCGGTTGGAGGAACCGTCTCTATCGCGTCCTTCGCCAGTAGGACTGCGCTCTCTGCACGCAAGACAGGGGCATCTGCTGCTTCACTGAAGTAAAGTGGACGCCCCTGAACTTGGGAGGGCGCCGGGCGAACTGAATCGCATAGCCGAACCTGACAGTTCGAAGAAGCCATAGAGACGGGCTGGGTAGAGCTAGCCAGGCTCCCAGACGAAGCCACCAAGTGGCACCAACGGAACTACAGGCGTACACGCAGTGGGGCAGCGAGGAAGAACGCAGGGACCCGGCCCGGGCGTCTCTTTGACGGTCCGAGGCGGGGTCTGAGTGTGTGCAACACTGACCTGCGTTTGAGCAGAGGGTGCGTGGGTAGTCCGTTGGTTCGTCCTCCCGATCCGCCCACTGCTGCTCACTGGCGAGAGAGGAGGGTGAGTGTGATACGTACTAGATCGTCCACAACCCCCCGTCCCCTCTGGGGACCCAGAAATAAAGGAAATTGCTCTTTTATCGAGTATTTGGGTACCACCGACCGAGACCGTTCAGTGACGGAAAAAAACAAAAGATTCTTCGCCCGGCCCTCCTCCAGGGAAGGGAGTGGTGTGCTTACCATCTCCTGAAGAGAACGTCCCTCCCACCTCTGGGTCGCCCGTGTCTGGGCCTCTTGCTCTCTCGCTTGCCACCTGGTTTGGCGGGGGCCTGGACGGGCGGAGCAGCTGCCCTGCGACCTGCTCCATGGCGCAGCTTTGCTGGAGGCTGCAGGAGCGGGGCGGTGGCAGGCGGGCCGCCCTCGGCGACGGCAGCAGCGGCACACCGGCAGGATGTACCTGATGGCCTCAATCTGCTCTGGTCAGCGGAGAACCGCTAGGCACGTTCTCCACCGTGTCGCCGACAAGCCGGCATGGGACACGGGGGCATTCAAGAATCTTGTCTTTTCCGTCTCGCGCATGTCAGCCAGTCACAGCCAGAAGTGGTGCTCCTGGACCACCATAGTGGAAATCGCACGACCCAGAGACTGCGCCGTAACCTTCGTCGCTCGTGGCGCGAGGTCCGCCGCGGTGCGGAGTTCTCTCTGAACTTCCAGGTCGTGACCACCCTCGTGCAAGTCCCTCAGTGCCTTGGCCTGGTGCACTTGCAATCACGCCGTAGCGTGTTAGGCGGAGGCAGCTTCTCCACAGGTCGTATAAGCATCGCTGGCCATCCGAGTACCTACAGACCCGGGAGAGGCGGCACGGTTCTCCCTGCCGGTTGGAGACAGTATTAGGACACAACTGCATAGCAACCGACCGCTCCACCGTGGGGACCCTTGTAACCCCCTAGCTGCAACACCATCGAGGGTGGTGAGGGAGGAAAAACCAGCAGATTGGTTTCCGGCAGTAAAAAGGTGCCGTCCATGACCTGTTGAGCTCCTCATGCACCTCCGGGAAGAAAGGCACCGAGGCGGGGCGCTGAGACCCAGCGCGGACCGCCCCGGGAACCAAACGTGCAACCTTGAGGGCTCGGGACACAATGAAAGCCTCCACTCGAGCCCTACCCCTACGGTGGCCCGGGAAAGCATAGCCATTATTTCTGGATCGATTCAGGCATTGCTACGGTCCCGGAGGAGATCAGCGCAGCCGAATCTTCCTCTCCAGGAAGCTCTGGCTCACCCTCTGATGCTGCAATCGACATCTGATCGTCGGGGGGGAGCCTCGGAAGAAACAGGTGGTACCCCCCGGAGGGTCGAGCCTGCTCTTTTTGAGAGCTCCGCTAGTTTCGAAGTCCCGGCTGGCTGGGGCATCCCCGGAGGAGAATTCCTCACCATGACCGTAAGACCACTCCGCCCACCGCCAGAAAAAGGACGCCCCGGCTGCCACCAGAGGGAACCCCAGATCGAGGCAGTGGCACGGGCACTCCGCCCCCGTGCAGGTAACGGAGTCCAGTCCTCAACTCCGAGATGGTCATACTCCCTCAATGGGAGCATGAACCATCCACGAAAGCAACCTCAGCGGGCTTCATGCCCAGGCACGAGAGGCAGCGATGGTGACCATCACCCAGCGCCAGGTAACAACCGCATCCAAAAAACGCCCGGGTGATACGTTGTCTACAGCAAGACACACATCGTCTTTACAAAGACGTAACGACAAGTTTGCCACGCAACGTCGTCTTTAAAAAGACGCACCCGAAATTGCTCTTTTCGGGGAAAAAGCTCTTTTAGCGTGCTGTATTGTGTATTGTATTATTTAAGGGGAGATGGGAGATGATCATTTGCAACACAACAGGGGGTAGTGCAGCCTGATGTGTGCAACCCACTCGACACGGGAAACCACCACCGCTGAAGCGCCGTCCGCCAACACGCAGAGCTCTCCAAGAGCGTGCTGAACTTGTTCAGTCTTCTCTCCGTAGAGTAGTCAGGAGCGGAACGAAGTGATCGCTCGGCTCCGAAGCGAAAAAGCTGAATATGCGCTGCACCTGCTGCCTACTTTACTCACGCTGTGATCAGCAGCAGCTAGATGCAATAATCGCATACCAATGTGCATTGGCTCATTTAGTTTACACTCAAAGTAGACTGGCCCTCTAAGCGAGAATCCAATTCGGCGGACTCCGACGTGACGTCGGGAGTGACCGACTGAAAGGGAACTCGTGTTTTAAAGCCAAACACACTGGAATAATTCACTGAAAACAGAGTCTCTGTTCTCTCTGCAATCTCTGATGTAATCAGCATGGTTTCCTTTATATTAGCGCTGTTTAGGACAGATTGTTTGAATGCATTCGCTCACTGGATCATTGGACTGAAAACTTTCCAGGAGTTTAGCATCTTAAAATGATCTAATCGCAAGCAGAATATCAAAATTGGGTAAAACGGTTAGAATAAATTGTGCTTCAGTAATTATGCTTTAATTGCGTTAAATTATTTTAACGCGTTAAAGATTGTAAAATTAATCGCATGCGTTAACGCGTTAACGTTGTGTAGCCCTAATATTAAAATATAAAAATATAGAATTAAAATTATATGAAGTGTTATATGAAGAATTATATGAGTATCTAAATTATTTATGCACATCCTAATTAATAATTAGACAGCTCTCTTCAAGTGAAAACTGAATGTAAAAGATACCCTCTTCGTGTATGTAATACCGCCCCCTTCGTTACTGACGCTACGTCCAACAAGCCATGTCGTTGTCACGCCACACATCATGTTCTCACGCAGTGAAAAATACATCGCAGATCAAAGAGAAAACTGACAAACGTGGTGGCCGACAAGACAGAGCAGGTTACTTTTGGTATGAAACAAAGTCTCAGCTTTCAAATTTTGTCATTTTTTAGGAAATTCAAACAATAAATACTGTTTTGTGGCTCTTTAATGTGTCGTGACAGATCACTGTAGCGCTTCAGTTCAAGCAGCACATGAACCGATCATCTCTTCATCTTTACTAATTATAGCACGAAATAAACATGAATGAACATCAGAAGGAATCCTGTTTCATCCAAGGAAAGACAGCAGTACACACCATTTTTCAAGTTCAAGTCCACCAACTTTAATCTACTCTCCCGTCTGGTTTGTTTGACAGACAAAAATGGCAGATTCTTCATTATGATTGGTCAGATTGCCTGTCAATCAAACTCTCGGCAAAGGGTCAAATATTTAAAGAACACTTAAACAAGTTTTAAAGTACTTTGAGCTATTTTTAATATAAAACAATTTACTCAAATTAACTTGACATTTAATTTGATATCTTGCCACTGTTGGTCAGGGGATTTTATAGGTCAGTGGAATGCATGAATGAGCATTTGAACTTATGAGTGGTAATGTTATTGGTTTCATTATGAGGCGTTTAATGTTCTACTTCATCCTTATTTAACTATGCATTTGAATAAGCCAATATTTCCATTTTAAGTCTGTAGCTGTATGTCAAAAGCAGCGTTCCCATTTTGTTTTCACCTGATATCATTACAAACCTGACTTTTTTTCTTCCATGGAACGCTAAAGATTAACACACTAGTCATTATTCACTGAAAAAATTGGCATCCTTCCTTGGTGTGTTCATGATTTTGAATATAGAAGTGTCTTATTTGCAAACAAATCTTTAACAAAGGTTTTGTGAACTGAATCAACTGATTCGTTGAAAAGATCTGAGCCGAAAGAAGGTTTCGCCCATGAATCAGACACTATTGCTACTCATCAATGACATGGAGGGCAAATGTCAGGATTTTTTTTTTTTGTAACAATAAATTTAGACTTCAGTCCCTTTCTCTTCCAATATAGCACATGAATCATATAGAATTCCATAGAAGGCTTCCATAGAAGGAAGAAAGTGTTAAGAACTGTTTTTTAAGAATCATCACTGTTTTATCCACGGATTGATACCCCTCATTATGTCCCCTTGAGAAAAATGTAGTTGTCAATCAGGTAATAGCCAGGAGGTTTTTAGTGCGATCATAATGAGGCAGGTACGCCATGGATTATAGTATGGATTACAGTCTAGTTTCATTCCACCGTAATAGAGCATTTCACGACGACCACTGAGCCGTGCAGAAATGCTGATTGATTCTGATTGGTGAGAGCTTGTGTCTCAGGGACTGGGTGAAACCAAAAGTCTGTTGTGGCTGCATTACCTTTGCAGATACACTAACCATACACAATTAATAAATCATTGCTAGTTCAGTTAGTAATTTGAGAAGGGAGGCTACGAAGCACTCGGAGCCGTGAGGTAATTAACGGGCAGGAATCTTAATGAAGAAAAGGTATTCTAAGAAATTCACTAGCGCTCACAGGTTAATTGTGCAGTTTAGATATTAATACAACGTGATGACACTAAGCAAAAAAAAACATAGCCAAACAAAACGAGCTCAGTTGGAGAAAAAAAGCCTTGCTTACTGTGATGACTTCTGCTCTGCTCCATTGCTGCAAATTTGCTTCAATATTAGCAAAATTTTGCTGACAGGATGCAAGCTGTGAGGGAGGCTTAAAGTTTCCAGACACTCCGGCTGTGGCATACACACAATCTCAGCACAGAGGGCGTCAGCTCCCTCTCTCCAGCATCCCGCATGCTTAGCGCCTTACAGACACACATACACAGATATACACACATGCCATTTGCTAGGAAACCTTTGAAACAATAGGGAACATCATTAGCTCACTGGAAAGCCCAGCACAGATTGAATAGGCGAGGAGAAAGGGTGTTGTGTCAAATAGTCCAAATGGAAAAAGCGATGCCCATGGGGAGTGTTGCTCCACCTCTCATTCTATTGACGTGCTGAGAAAAAGGATGGCACTGGGGAACAACAGAGAATAGCTCGTATCTCAGCGCAGGCCTACATTACCAGTTTATTTATCCTAACAAAACGCTATTCAAAGGACTCTGCCTGATGGATTTGCGAGACTGAATTTTCACCATACTGTCATCTGATCTTTTTAACAATTTTTCCCGCCCCTAATTGCACCATCAATGCATTTTTTCTCTTGGTCAGTGTTTTTTTTAAGTATAAATATAACAAATTCTAGTGAGGCTTATGTTTAAAACAAGAAAAAAAAGAAGAAGAAGAACTTGCCAGTGGGGTATAGAAAAAAATAACTTTTTATACACTATCATGGCAAATTCTGGGGTCAGCAAGATTTTTTTTTTCATGTTTTTTGAAAAAAGTATCTTATGCTCACCAAGGCCACATTTACAGTATTTGCTAAAAAAAAAACTTTAAATAGAGTAATATTGTGAGATATTATTACAGTTTAACATAACTGTTTTCTATTGTAATATATATTAAAATGTTACTTATTCCTGTGATAGCAAAGCTGAATTACTCCAGCAGTCATTACTCCAGCCTTCAGTGTCACATGATCCTTCAGAAATCATTAAAATATGCTAAAAATGCAAAAAAAAATGTATGCTTAATAATTTTGTGGAAACTGTGATACTGTGATTTTTTTCAGGATTTGTTGAATAGAAAAAAATAAATGCAACAATATCATTTTTTGTAGCAATTAAAATTTTACTGCCACTTTTAATTTAATGCATCCTTGCAGAGTAAAATTATTAATTTAGTTATTTTATTTTGTTCTGAAAACAAGTCTTATTATCTTACTCAATTTGTAAATGTATCCTCTCAAGACAAAAGACATCATTAATAAACAAGCACACACACACACAACACACACGGTGGTCTGGGATCTCATTGATTGGCGTATTCTTAGTTTTCAGTGTTTCCTGCCGCTTCTGAAGCTAATGATCTTTGGTTGTGCTCACCCGCTGCTAGCAGTGGCATATGGGTGTAACTGGCAGAGCAGAAGAGCAGAGATACGCCACAGCTCTGCATTGTTATAGTGGGACCTAAAGAAACAGAATAACAAATTCATGCTGCATGTCGTGCTGTAAATAATTTAGTAGGAAGCTGTCCACCGCTTCAGCTTGTTCGGTTTGCTGACAGCCATGTTTAATAATACTCTTATTTACTGACCCCAGAACTTATAAAGTAGCACTTCAGCGAAGACCTAGACGTTAAAGGGATTTGAAGAATAAAAAGTTCTCTATTGTGCAGGGCTGTTTGTGTATTCGATGACTTGAAAAATCAAATGTGCTGTACCTTGGTCTTCGGGACTGTTGGGTTTTGACAGTTTGGCACTCTTTGATCACTCAGGAATAAACCAGTGCGCAAAGTTCACAGTGAAACCGGGACCAAAATGGGCTCTTCCATACGACATGTGTTGAGACCTCAGAATTTTTAAAGGCAGATTTGTCCACTATGGAAAAAAAGATGCGGCAAAAAAGACAGTGTGAATATGAATATATTTTCCCTAAGAAACGGACAGGGGTATTAATCAGAATTATGGGAACAGTTGATAGGCATAGAATAATACTTTGATCCATAAAAATGAGGTGACATTTTTACTCTCACCCATCTCATAATTTATTAAAGAAATGTTAAATTTGACATAATCGAGTCCATTATATGAATAACACTAAATACATTATTATATCAATATCTAATGCCTAACCTTATATCATTTTCATTGCCACACATATTGCATGAGTTATTCCTTTGGAGTCAGAGTGAATCCTTGGGATTAAATTTTGAATATTTCTATTCCTATTCCTGTCTGTAGCTGCCTGAGAATACCGCAGAACAAGGTCATTTTGCAATTTTTTGAAAACTTTCATCTAAATTGAGTGAACCTTTAAGCTAACCTTGTAAACAGAAGTTGAAAAATAAATAACTCAACAAAAATGTAAGCCACACAGTTTGGAATGCTCAAAAATGATTTCTGTCAGCAGTAAATAGTGCATTTGGAAATGTGCGTGAACAGATTTCAAGCAAAAAGGCCTGAAAATAAAGGCACTTGGTGACCATGACAGTCAGATATAGAGCCGCTATAACCTTTATACATTTACCTTTGAACACTTAACAGGATTTGTATATGTATTGTCAGGATGTAAACATTGTAGAAAAACATTAGATCGCTACACATTATTTGATGTTTATTATACTCATAATTAAATAAATGGCATTATAAAACACTTTACTCTTTTTTCAGTTTCTGTAAATGCGTGCAGGTGTGTGCAGACTCAATTAAGATAAGAGCATAAGTATGTAAGCATAAAAAGTTTGTTTATGTGTTGGAATGTGACATTTGTCTTAACATTAATGTGATTAGCTTCAGCTTCTCTGTGGAACTGAGACGGTAGGTGCAGACCAGAAGAAAGTGAGCGAGAGCTTGACGTGACAACGTCTTTTAATTGTACTATGAATTACAGCAGTTTTCTTTTAAGCTACAGGTCACCACGTGCACCTCCGATCTTGTCAGACACAGACACTCATTTCCATTAAGCGCGGCCTGCACACAAGACTGAAGTGAGCAAAGGATTCAATCCATTTAACTTCTCAGCTCTATTTTAGAAACAGCAATTCCAGCTCTGTCACGAGCCCAGCGGAATGACAGAAAACACTGCCTATCTGAATTAAAGATAATGAAAGATCATTCTGTGGCTACAAGCAATAGTCTGTGATGATCTCCCACATTCTGTCAGGCCTCTTTTTTTTCTTTTTTTCGAGAGAGAACATTGTATCATTAGTAGTTTGTCCGTGTAGAATTGAGCAATTAATGAGTGATGGTGTGGAGGGGGGTGTCTCAATTGAAATATACTTTGCTGAGACCCATGTTCTGCTACGCCTGGACATTTATTTCTAAAGTTTGTGTTTAATCACACAATCTCGACCATGATGGTTGTGACAGGTAATTTCCGTAACGCCACTGACAAAGATGGATTACATGGAGTCCTATTTGATCCTATGCTTTTGTGTGCCGGTGATAAGACCAGGTAAGGGTTATCTTAGTATGAGAGCTGGCACAATATAGCTATCTAATAAGTCCCAGGATAATACAGTGTGAACGTTAAGGGAGTCGTTAAGATAAGTAGCCTTAAAAAAGACAGAATGAATGCGTCACATTTATTGGTGGAAACAGACTGAGCAAATTTTTGTTCTTATTCATTGGCAGTTTTTTTTAGGCAGTAGTCATTTTTTGGCCATATTGACCACTTTTTTATTTGTTTAAGCATAAAGCTAACAAAATGTATTAAGGTTTAGCCTCAAAACAAGAAACAAAAAAAGAGAATTTGCCAGAAAGGTACACAGTAAAAAAAAAAATTCAAGTTGTAAATAAAACAAATATTATTGGAATATATTTTACAAAATACTTTTACAGCATTTCTAATTTAAAGTTCATGTTTAATTCTATGTGTTACCTTGCTTTGTAATTAATTGTGAAGTTAACTAGTAACTTCTGAGTGAAAATAGTTTTCTATACCATTTATTCAGGCTTAGACGAACTATAAAAATATAATTACAGTAGTTCTATTAATAACACTAAATGTTATTACAATCAGTTATTGTTTAACAACAACAAAACACTAATATTCATTAAAATGTTTATTTTTTTTTTTTTAATTGGTCTTATCTGAATAGTCATCTATTTTCCAACCCACTTGTCCTGTATTATCCTACTACAATTTGTGAAATTTTTTCTCAAGGAAGAAATATCTTTAAAGGGGTCATATGATGCTTTTTTAAAGATCATTATTTTGTGTATTTGGTGTAACAGAATATGTTGACATGCTTTAATGTTCAAAAACCACATTATTTTTCAAATACTGCACATTATTGTAGGTCCTCTATGCCCCGCCTCTCTCAAACGCTTCGTTTTCTTCAAAGTCCCTCCTTCCGACAAGCGCAGTCTGCTCTGCTTGGCCAGCTGACCCAGTGCACTGTGACTGGGCGAACACCGCAAGCACTCGTCGGAAATGTAACGCCCCTTACCATAATGCGAGCTTCATCTTTCAAAATAAATGTAAAGACGTAAGTAATGTCATTAGTTTTACCACCAGTTCAAGCCCGAAAGGGGAACAGAATCGCGTGACAGACACAGTGATGAAGCTGGTATGTGTTTGCAGTACACAAGCCACGGTTAAGACAGCTGACTCCACTGTGATGTGAACCCTGCTCTCTCCTCTCTCTCTCTCTTCTCTCTCTCTCGCTCTCTCTCGCGTTGCCGCATTCGTTTTTTGCGCTCTCTCTCTCGATCTCTCTCTCCACCTCGCTCTCGCTCACACGCGCTCGCCGCGCCGAGCACCCACACACACGATGAGCAAACTCCCCATTGACACATGTCAATTAGCTCAAATACTCTTAAATATATAACAAAACATTTAGCGATTCAGAGCGCCGGATATGTCATAGCAAAGCACAGAGGAGGGGGGATTACCTCCTTTTCATAGGGTCACGAAACGGAGTCAATAAAATGCATTGCTGTTCTTAATGATTCCTAGTTGCATCTACTTCTGGAAGGCCAAATAAAGTGCTTTTGCTTTCGCCTAGAAACACACAGCGTCTCTCTGCTTCAACACTAACTGCGGTTACTGAAACCACGCCTTCTTTCTTTGCGTGAACATTTGGGTGGCATTATGCAAATATTTCCACAAAGTGAGGTAGACATGTGGGGGCGTATTAGAACGAGCCGTTTTAGGGGGGCGTGGCAGATCCAGAGTCTTACTTGGAGAAGATATCTCTTTGGTTTTGAGACTTTAGTCTTTTGCAACTTCAGGGATCTTATCTGTGCACAATCAGCTTGTAACACTCCAAAGCGAAAGGAAAACTTGAAATCGCATCATATGACCCCTTTAATATATCAAGAGTGTATCTTGTTTTAAGGTCATGAAGGTTTGAGAAATCTTACGATTTTGCCGTAAGGTATAGATTTGAAACAACAAATCAAACACAATGTTTGATTTGTTGTGTCAAATTTTTAATTTGCACTTTATCTTTATCCTGATGAAGGCCTGTGGTTATTTTAAAGATGATAGTTACGTTTTTGACCACAAGTGTTGCTGGATCTCTTTCCTTTAGGTCTTATGTTTTAATCCACACATCTTGTTGAGTGGGTACAATTACGCAGATCCACATTTATTGGGGGTTAGATGCAGTATGTGGCTATTTCCTGTTGTCTCACACTCTGAGAGGAAGTGAAATGCATTCCATACAGGTGTGAAACCTTCATTGGAATGCATCAGGCGGCTAACGCAACAGTTTTTAGAGGCGTCTCATTGACTGGAATTATATCTAGGTGCTTGCTTTTCTTTTAAATTGGAATCAGTGATGGAACAGTTGGAATATTAATGCTTTTCTGAGTCGTTTAGCATTTATGGAGCTATGGCAAAGCAACATGAGTCCCATTGTGGACCTCCTGTAGTGCTCTATCTTCTCTGTGGTGCATTTAATAATTGGTACTCATTTTCATTCCTGCCACCCTAGTAGTTCAGCAGCTGGGTAATTACTGCAAGCCAGCTTTAAGACTATGCATGTCAGAGCATTGTGTGTGTGTGTGTGTGTGTTTTCCTCAACATGTTCACCAGATAATTCTACCCATTTCTGTCGGTCTCTCTGCTTGTTTCGAAACTACATTTCGCAATTCACTTATTAACACCTTGCATTATTTGTAACACACAATATCATGTTACATCACGTTAACATTCGAATTGCATCCCTCAAGAAATGCTTGCACTCAAGAAGTGAATTTATCTCTCTCTGGGAAGAGCTTGATCCCATTTGCCCCTGGGCGACAGAGGGCTGAAATCTCCGGTCAAGGCCTGTCATAATAAGACACTGACATGATGTCCAGATGTAATCTACAGCCTATAGTTAAGCTCTTTGTGCACTGCTTTGAAGAAGCTCAGACCTAAACTTCTTTTTATGCAGTACTGGATGTTTCTTATACATCGACATAATTAATCAGGAGACAGCGTGCTCCCTCAATTAACACCGCAGGGAAAAGTGGAATTGGCCTCTTTTTGTATGTTGTGGCAGATTTAAGGACCTTTGCGGTGAACAAACAAATGGAGAGGCCTTTAATGAGCAGCGAGAGCAGGGCTCCAGACAAAAAAAAAATCATTTAAGGAGCCATTGGCTCCTATAAGAAACAAAAATAAGCGCCAAGTATTTTTAAGTGCTAAAGAATAAATGTGTTTCAGTTTTCTTTTTTTCTTTTTCCTTTTTCTTTTTTTAAACACTTTAACATTTCAGTCATACTGTCATGCGTTTATGTCTCCCCTCTTTTTATAGGATCTGCATTTTAATTCATCTTGTACAGGTAGATGTCCTGGGAACTAAGGTTCACTTTAAGTGGGAACTAAACATATTTTCCAACTTCATAACTATATACAATCACAAATAATTTTTTATTACACAGAATCTGTGCCAATATCATGGACCATAACTATGTCAGCATCACTTGGCCCATGAGTGTAGTTTGGGCTTCTCATCAGTGCATCTTAGAAGGTTGTCATAGTCTTGCACACATCCAGGGACAGTTTTTCTCATTAGTAAAATGCAATAAAATAGGAGAAGTGGTTTTGGGGGCTCCCCGGCTGGTGGACAATTTTCTTGGTTTAGGGCCATCACCACAACTTTTAGCATAGGAAAAGTATAAATTACATCAATCAAGATAAATTAAAACATTTTTACATGTAAATGTATAAATGTTCAACATAAATGTAAAGACAGTACATAATGTCCTTAGTTTTACCATCAGTTCAAGCCCAAAGAGTCGCGTGACAGACAGTGATGATGCTCGTAAGTATTTGCAGTACACAAGCCGCGATAAAGAAAGCTGACTCCACTGTGATGTGACACTGTCTCTCTCTCACACACACACACACAACAGCAATACTCTACATGCGCAAAACTCAGCATTTGAACAGTCAATAGCAAATACTTAAACTATTAAGAAAACATACGTACAGTAGCTGATTCAGAATAAGCGCCAGATTGTCATAGCAAAGTCGGAATTAAAATTTTTTTTTTTTTAGAAATAGCCTTCGTGCACAGCCAGCCTTGTACTCTCCTAGGTTCACAAAACTGTCGTCATAAAATGCTTTTTTGCACAAATTCGAAATCTGAGTGTGCCGTTCTGTTGTAAGTGATCTTAAAGATTCCTGAATGCATCTACTTCTGGAAGGCCAAAATAAAGTGCTTTTGCTTTCGCACAGAAACACACAGCGTCTCCCTGACATGGCTGCATCAACACTACTGCTGTTCCTGAAACCACGCCTTCTTTCTTTGCATGAACATTTGGGCAGCATTACACAAATATTTCCACATAGTGACATAGACATGTGGGGACGTATTTGAATGAGGCGTTTTAGCCGGTCTGGATCAGCCTTCTCTTTTAGATAGAATAAATCCTTTTGTGGGAGACTTTGAGCTTTGTAACTCTGCAGATCTTATACATGCACAAATAGCTACATAACACACTAAAGAAAAGGAAAAATATAAATTGCATCATATGACCCCTTTAAGGGAGGTAGTTCACCCAAAAATGAAAATTCTGTCATTATTTACTTACCCTCATGTCATTCCAACACAACTTTTTCAACTACATTTTTTTTTTCAATGGAAACAAAAGAAGATATTTTGAGAAATGTCTTACTGGGTTTTTTTCTGTGTGTGTCCATATTAAATTGACTTTCGTTTGGACCCCATTGACTTTAATTGTATGGGAAAAAAAACAGTTTTTCAATTAATCTTTTGTGTTTCACAGAAAACAGTAAGTGATACAGGTTTGGAATGACAAAGAAAAATAAATGATGGCAAAATGTACATTTGTTTGGGTAAATAATGCCTTTAAGTAGTAACATTGCTAATATGTTGAGTGTAAGGCTAAATCTAGCAGAAGTTTATTTGGAGATTGCTTCAGTTGGTGTGTGATGTCCGTAATGGTTTGCATCAAGATTTCGTTCTGTCAAATCTCATAAAACATCATGACGGTGAAGCCGGTTTGTTTGCCTGTACACGCTAAAAGTAACAGAAGAAATGGTACCATCTGTCCTCCTTTTAGTAAGACTGACTGGCTCCGGAGTTCAGCACAAACATCAGACATTTTGATATAATTTGCCAGCTGCTGGGTTAGCTGGCGTTTGAATTACAGGTGCCGTGATGGGTTGGTTGTGTGAGCGGGTGTATGAATGAGCAGGGCGTGTCTCAGAGCAGCAGCTGATGATTACAGGGAGTGGTCTCGGGAGACGAGCATTCCTCCGATTGTTCCCTACCTCACGCTGCCACTTAAATTAAGGCGAGTCCCTCCGGAGGGCCTTTGCTCTTTTGCAATCTTCATAAGGAAGTGGGAAGCTAATTAATGATATGCTAATGACTTCAACGCAGCATCCCTTCGCAAGACTTTCTCAATATTGAAGTACTCGGACCCGCTGTTGTATTATACCGTAGATGGAGACGTCAGTGAAACCGATTTACTTCAAATGTGGCCTACAGTTTAACAGTGCAAATTTTTTCCTAGATTTTTTTTTTTCTGAAAATATTATTTAACTCTTTCCCCGCCAGCATTTTTGAAAAAAGTTGCCAGCCACCGCAAGCGATTTTGATGATTTTCACAAAAATTTGATGGCCTCCAGAGCAGTGGCGGCTCGTCAGGGGTAAGGGGAGGGGGGGGGCCCCCCACCCCCCCCCAAAGCTTCAGTAATTTGAGGTGAAGGTGAGGTGAAAATGGGAGGAGGACGATTTAATGTTATTAAAATTCACAATTCATGTGTCTCAGAATGTGTATTTTTTGTTTGTAATTTCACAGTTGTAATACCATAACGTGAAAGCACCGCTTTTCTATCGCAAATGTGCCGAATCTGCTGATGTAATTACAACCGCTAATGATAGAGAAGGGTAGGCCGGGGGAGAGGCGAGCTCTCGTGCCTTCGTTGGTAAAAAAAATTAGCCAATCACCATCGTGTGTTCACTTTCAGCGCTGAGGGGTGTTGCGAAAAGAACCCTTGCAAGGGAGGCTAGATTTCTGATTTCAACCAATCATCATAGAGACGTAAATTAGGTGATATTAGTTTGAATGTCTGCCGATGCGCTGATAATGTACCAAGTATTTATGATGAGTAGCGATATTGAATATTTCATCGCCAACAGATTTACCAAGCTGTCAACAGTATATATACAAATAAAAAAAAAAGGGAAAAAAGCCTAAGCTGGATATAGGCTACAGCAATCGGCTTAATTAAATGGCACAACAGGCAGCTCTCTTTTAAGACAGACTTTTAGAAGGGGTGGATGTTTGCTTCAAGTGATAGGCCGGGTAAGTGAAATTATATTATCTTGCTTTATGTGTCATTTCTTTTCGTTTTCTGATTAAAAGCAACCAAAAAGCCATTTTAAAATGGTTAAGCAATAATAATAATAATCGGCAGGGATCCCAGACCAATACAATTAGTGTGCCTCCTCGATTTTAAAACCCACAAGCCGCCACTGCATGACAGTATGAGTGAAATGTGAAAGGCAATACACCAAAAATAGATCAGAGACTCTAATTTAACAAAAATATTTTTATTCTAGCTTCATGCATTCTTTTTTTTTATCAACACTTGAATATAGGTAAGATTTCATAAAAATGCATAATTTTGAGCAAAAAAAGTTGAGAAAATCACATTTTTATCAAAAAACTACATCTGGATAATATTCGGTACGATTATCAAAGCATAATTCAAGTAAATCGCTTCTATCAACACCTCCAAAGCTTGCACAGACATATACCACTTCCTGGATCAACATTTTACTCCGTAACATTATGCAGTTTTCATTTATATGCTACCATTGCTGATTGGATTATTTTTCATATGCATCTGTTTACATAGGAGATCACTCGTTTCTCCTCCTGTTCACGTGTGTTTTTGTTTGGGAGGTTTCGTACTCGTTCAGAAGATGTGTAATAGCACCCCCTAGTGTATAACAGTGAAAACACGAAATAAAAGGCCGTTTTTTAAAAACTCGTCTTTGGCGGGGAAGCGTTGTCTTTTAAAAGACGAGATAACTCGTCAATGGCGGGGAAAGAGTTAACATTATTAGTAATATTTAGTAATTTTATATTTATTGATTTTACTCAAAAAATATATTAATTTTAGTTGACATATGAGGTACTGAAATAACATGCATACAGTATATTGAGCACAGTATTATTACGTTGTAAATCTTTATACTGCAGTTATTCATTGTCTACGTTTTAGTGCGTTGTTCACAAAGTGGCATATGAATTCTTTCATAGAACGCAACGTAATTTATTTGTCCATTGGCACCATTTTGTGCAGATGCAGTATTGGATTAGTTTCGGTGACTTAATTAACCCTCTAATAAAGCACTTCACTTTACCACTGATCATTCATTGTTTAGTTTAACACATGCAGCTCAGACGAGTCAATCCCCAACATTATTGACTATTGGAATATTTAAAACAATCATATTCTTTCTATATTCTTCTTCTTCAAAAACAGTGTTGATTCATTGTTCTTTGTTATTTTTTTTCTCTACATGTTTTAAACATGTAAATAAAAACTATTTAAATACCATTATGATGCACATTTTCCGCCACAGCTTTGATAATGAATATTTTTGTCAATTAATTTTGTTGGATTTGAAACGGTTCTTATTAGAATGGCAGAATCCTTCCACTAATTATAGAATGTCTATATAAATGTAACACATAAGCAGACTGAATCCCTTTTACGTCATTTATGTCACCATTGGTAAGGTTTTTCATTACTGGTGTGAATCTTTCTTTATGTGGTGTATGTTTTTCATTTTAACTCACTCGAAGCAAGACAGCGCCATGCTCAGCGGTGCAGGACTTTCAGAGCTCCACATATTAAGCAGTTAATTAATGGACTCCTGTCCACGCGCCTCAGTCGGATCTGTGGTGGAGGAGGCCCACACGTCAGCTCTGATGGATCGTGGATCCGTCAGCTCCGAGGCTTTTCCTGTTGGTCGGTGCTGAACCGTTACTGCATGTGACAGCCCCTGGTCCTGTCAGAACGTATCGCCCCCCTCCTCATGGGCTCTGCAGCAAAGGAAAGTGACACGTTAATGGAAGCTAAAGCACTCTAATGGCAGTGCCTGGTGAAAGCACGAGGAAGTCATCCACGGCGTTTGCCCCAGCTCTCTAAGATGTCGCTCCGAATCGCCGTCTTGGCATGAAGAGCGCATGCCCTCGCCCCGGCCCTGTCCACAACCCTTCCCCTGTCCCTGTTTGTACAAACATCCTTTTAGTGCATTGGTTTTTTTATAGCCCGTATATATTTGCTCTGGACCTTTGGGGTTTCGATTATGAGCCGAAGTACTAATTGGTAGAAAAACACTTCAGCATTACTTATGATTCTAGCACCCACAAACATCTAATTAGCACTCTACCGCTGGCCTCCATCTTTTCTGAGCATTTGTCTTCTATTTAAAGGATATTCTGTTTCCATGGTTTTTTATATATGGGAACACTGGAAGAGAGAAAAAAGGGAGAAAATAGAAAAAAGAAGAAAAGGCTCTGATTCTTTTTTTTCCCCCGCACGTTTCTACAGAGATGATTAACGGTGAGATGGTATTGTTTTTGTTGCCAATTAAAAAGACAGCAAAGTCTTAATGCATTGAAATGAGTGCAGATCAGCAGCTGCTGTCAAGCCAAAGCTGGGGGTGGACAGCTAGCGTCTCTGCAGCTTCTGCTCTAGGTAACCAGCTGTGTGGAGGTGCTAAGGATCGCTTGCCTCGTCCCACCCAGTAATCAATTTGCAGGCCCCTAGCGCAGACAGCAGCGGGGTAACAAACGACTCGCATTTCTGTTGCTTCCAGACGCACACTCAAGTGCTAATGAAAGGCAGTCTCAGCTGCCATGCAATCTGCCTGCACTCCTCATTGCCCCTGAACGTCCCCCATGCATTGGGCCCATTGTCTCTGCGCTGCCGTATTTTTGCCGGAGCCCCATCTGTTTCCGTAATTACTGTCATGTAAACTGACTTTTCCAAATTGTGCGATGTGCAAAGTAAAAGAGCGGCAAGGAATCTCTGATTAGCCTCCCGGCACTGATCGTCACTGATCCAGCCGTCTGTGGCGTTTGGAAAAGTGTCACATATCAGGAGACGGTTTGAATTCCTATGCAGTCCGTGACCGCGCCAGACTTCGTGCCCTGTCGCGGTCCCGGGCTTCTATTTCCAGCCCCGAACGGAGAAAATATATCACTTCGATTCGGTTATGGCATTTCTTATTTTATTTTCACATTGGAAATGATTGGAGAAGTTGCTTGCATTCTCCACAAACCGGGAGAAACAAACAATACTATTTACAATGAGTCTCAGCCATCACAGCCTGAACGCCTGGCTCATCGGTTCCCGCTCAGCCCGGCTAGATAATGGCTGATATTTCTGCACAAAACCCATCACACTGTGGCTGAGGATGTTAGCCATCATCCTGACTTAGGATTTACATTAAGCAAGTTGGGATCCTAATGAAAAATAACACTAACAATGACCAAACCGGCTCCCTGCAATCCACCTCCATGTGACTTCATCAATCTTCCCTACACGTTCAGCACCTGCTGCAGTCCTGTCAACTTCCTGACACGGGGTGGAGGCAGCCAGTCCTTCCTTATTAGTCTGTCAGCGATGGTGATGCTCACATCGGGTGCACAGGCTGAAATGGAGCCCGGGCCTGTAGCTCAGCACCCTGCTACTGAAATACACCCAACCTGATCCTAAATGACAATGTGGCAAGCACTGCCACTGCTCATTTACTCAGACACTCAGAGGGATCTAAACACGCCAAAAGTCGCGTCGCACCTCTGAAAGCTGCTTTGGTTTGTCACAAGCTTCTGAGGGATGTGTTGTTTGTCATTTGTATATGGATTTTCTTTGTCATCTCTTTCGTGTTTTGCCCTCTAAGTGTGATGACAAGGTGATATTAGTTGTCGTTTTGATCGAAAATGTCACAAGTACGTGCTGCTTGTTGTTTAGCAAAACACATCTCCATCTTTGACTTTGTTTTCCTGCTATTCCTATTCGAGAGCTTGTCATTAATAATTAAAAAAAAAAAAAAAACATAATGGAAACAACCAACCATGTTCCCTTTTAACAGGAGAGTCAATTTGTTGTGGTGTGGTGGGAAGCAGTCTGCTTTTAGAAACACATTTCATGGGGAGGGATTTGTATTCGTGTTTGTCATATCTAACTGATAAGGCCACAACAGAGCGTCAAGCGTGTATTGCAAATGAGCAACGGCAAAGCAAAATAAGTATTAAGGATTAGCCACTGACAAGTTTTTTTTTTCCTTCAGGTGTATATGTAACAGGCCCTTCTCATTAGTGTTGACGTGTACCATGGCACACAATAACAGTTATTACACAGAGCTCACTTCTTCTGTCAGTTACCAAAGCTATAAAATGTTGTGAAATTCAATCTAAACAGTAAAAGCTTGAAATAACCGTGAACTGTTTTCCAGCTCAGGGTATGATTACATTTTCTTCTCACCTTAAATGGTTTCTTCCTTATTCTGGGGTGGTTTCTATTGTTGTTGTGCTGTTATAAAAAAAACGCACATATTGTGGAAAATGTTTAACAGCAGTAATACTGTATGTTTGAAAAGTGGAAAAGAGCAAAAAAAAATTTTGGGTCAAAATGTACTTTCTATCCAAAGCTGTGTTTATTTACTTTCCAAATTTGTTCCTGGTCTTATTGCACGTTATTCTGTGCATGTTAATCTAAGTATAACTTTCATCAAAAATCGAATAACTTTCTCCGCCTCTGCTGATGTAACCAAGGCTGTGCGGGTGGGGGAAATAATATTCGCCAATAATATTACAGCTCACTTGACACAATTCCAACGAATCCCAATGGATGCTGTGAAGTCCCGCCCTACATGACTTCATACTGTATTTATTTTTCACTCAGAAACATGTTTTAAAGGGATAGTTCACCCAAATAAAATATTCTGTTTTTATTTACTCACACTCATATCACACCAAACCTGTATGATTTTCTTCTACGGAACACAAAAGAAGATATTTTGAAAATAATTTTTTCTCTTATTTTTTATGCAATGAAAGTCAATAAATTTCACAGAATTTCATTGTTTAGGCAATATACAGATGACACATTGTTTAAAACCTTACCTTCTTTATGTTCCTTAGAAGGAAAAGTCATAGGTTTGGGACAACCATGAGTTAAATAATGACAGAATGTTAATTTTTGGATGAACACTCATTTTAATTTCATTGCAGACGTTATGAATCCAATTTCTTGTTATTGTTTTGTTTTTGTTTTTTTAATGCCAATAGATCTGATGTAGAAGTATGTAGCAAACCGTTATCTAAGTAACCTAAAAACTTTTTTCAGCATGGCAAAGATCAGAGCTTTCGCTCATTTCGGTATTAATAGAATCGTGCTATTCTTTGAATGAATTTGACATTCGGCAGTTCTCCGGTACCATACAGTGCAAAAGGAAAAAGCACACAAGCTTTAGAAACGTTGTTGCTTCCCTCCACCCTCTTTCTGCCCATCACAGACAGACCAATAACACAATGTACACAAGAAATCCGAGAGAGAGCCATCACTGACAAACAAAGAGATAAACAAGGTTTCTCTCTCAATATGCAGTCCCTGCTTATTTATTCAGTAAAGGCTAAGACAACAGACGCACTGCAAAGGGCAGCCATGCCTCATCACATGTCAAAGGCACAGTGACATGCAGCGAAATAAACACTACTATCTGTGATGAAATGCTGAATGCTCTTTTATTTATTTAAAAAGAAATATATATGCGCTGCTTGGCGGTCCAGTTAATATTTTGTACTCTGTAGCATCAAGACAAGAAAAAAAAATGGAGGAATGCATGAGGGAAGGTCGAGAAGACTTCTATGGATGGGGAGGGGGAAGAAATAGTCTTGCCTTCAGGCTATGAGTGGAGTGGAGAAGAAAAAGAGTAGAATGGAGCAAAGCAGTCTGCTGCCCTCTCCATAATACATGTCTGCCGGCTCCTCAGAAGCCCTTTTTAATTACGGCTCCTCGTGCAACATAGAAAAACATTGATTTTTATGACTCTGCTCTTTTAAAGTAACAAGGATATGAAATCTTGTTATGGATTTGCGAGTCACCTTAGGTTGTAACTTGGCACAAAGAGAGAGAGAAAAAGATTAAAGAGAAAGAACATGAATAATTCAAATTCTTTTTCCCCCTGCTGTATATCTTTGCACTTCCTGCTTAGACCTTGGTCGGCCCGTCGGTTGAATATCAGTTGTATTTAACATTTAACAGCTGTTAATGAATCTACAATAAAGACCTTGCTGCTGATAGGGAGATAAGGCCAGAGTGCATTTAAAAGAAGCTTGATGAACAATAAATTCAAACATTTGTGTGTGGTTTAATTAATTATTTAGTACTTCACATTTTGGCCTAGTGTGCACGCAAATGTTCTTTTATGCAGATAAGCAGCTACTCTCTTGTGTTGCCCTTATATGTTGATGTCTCAGTTTGCTGAACCCTTTTTTGTGTGTGTGTGTAAGGCTTCCTTTTCACAAATAGTTATTGATATGGCTCATCCAGTCATTGTATTTTATTTCTTTGTATTTTAAAAGGACTCTCAACACATTTGTCAAATCATTAGTTTAAAAATTAAAAATAAAATAAATAAACTGATATACTGAAATAAATAAAAAAATCACTGCATTTCACAAAAATACACAGTTTTCACCAGCACTGTTTCAGGATGTACGCAGTGAATGTATCCCCCCTCCCCCTCTTCCAAAAGACAAGCTTATTTTTGATGCAGTAGCTTCAGAGGGCTTCTGGATCAACTACATTGTAAAATAGCCAAATATCAAATTTCTTTCTTTTTTTTTCTTTTTTGTAAAACATGAACCAAATGGTTCAGATGGTTGATAGTAGGAGTGCACTTTCAATTCTGCACTGATGTCAGTTAATTTTTTTTCTTTTCTTTTTTCTGTTCAGTATTTTACATATCAAACATGTTTTTGATAACAGTGGTCTAATAGCAAATTACCACAGTTCTAGTCCTTATAACAATTACATACATGTCACATTTTCACAGAACTTATGGTTACCATGGTAAATTTAATGCGCATATGTAAACATCTAAGTATGTTTTACAGAAATTGTCATATAGTTTTTGTATGCTAATAAGCTTTCGTACAGATATATTTTTATACATCTGTTTTATACTGTTAGGTGAGCACAGGTTTCTCCCACATACACATTTCCCAGGTTTAAAGGGGTCATATGATGCGATTTCAAGTTTTCCTTTCTCTTTGGAGTAGGCATGGGCCGATTACCGGTTTCAAGGTATACCGCGATTTGAAAATGTCATGGTTTCAAACCGCTAATATTTTCCGTTATAATGTTCCTGCGGTATGCACTGTTTTTCATGTCTCCTCAAAGACTGAAAGTGTAGGAATACCTCAGGTTGAGTGCAGTGTAGAGAGTAACACGACCCCTCCCCCTCCTGTTGGTGCGGCGGCGATGAGCGAGAGGTCAGTCACGTGTGTGTATGATGGCCGAACTTAAGGAGCTTCCCCTGGAGCTTACGCGATCGGCAACCGGCCGTTTGTTTTATTGCAGCCGATCTCTGTTCTGGACTTGCACAAAACTGCGTTGCAATGCAATCATTTTACAAAATGTAATTTATGTGAAAATATGAAATCTGTAAACGCACGTTAACACAGGCCAGAGACGTTGAAGAAGGACTCACCGAGAAAAATACTGTAGCAGGCAGATCACTCACTGTTCATGATGCACGAACTATTGGAAGAAAATCCTAAATATTGATTTGGGGTTTATATAAATGTGTTTCTGAGGAGAACTGACTGTCTTCAGAAAAGCTTAGATGGTATTTTCTTTTCATCTTGTATAATTCACATTAAAGCAGTGTTTTCAGCACAGCTCTGCTTTGTTTACTGCGATAACCAAGGAAACACTGTATCAGAGCCTCCTGCTGTCAGAGTGTGAATCTGCGTCCCATTCAGAGCTTCGCTGTTTGTTTCGTTCAACGGCGGTTATTAGTAAATCAATTATGTATATGAACTAGTATAAATAAATGATATGAAATTATATAAATGATATGTATATGAATTATTTAACTAAAATTAAATAACTGTAATTACGGATTTAGGTTAAATAAAGATGTCAGTTTTTATTTTTCTTCTTTTTAGGGCAGCAGTAGCTTTAGCAGCAAATCAACCATCCACATCAAAAGCTGCAAGACAGCCCACATTTCAGAAACAAATCAAAGAAAAAATAAACAGATACTACTGTTCCAAATATTCTGTATGCTGCTCAAAATTATGGTATTTTCAAGGGGTTTTTTTTTTTATATTTTTTTACCCGACATTTAAAATAACACGTTTTCGAGCTGTAACAACAATACCGGATAACGTGAAAACCGTGATATTTGTGTTGTTAAGGTGATCATACCTGTCAAAATCTCCATACGGGTGTTGCCAGTGCCGGTACAAACGGTCGTGAATGGATAAGATCCCTTAAGTTGCAAAGACTAAAGTATCAAACTCAAAGAGATATTCTTTATAAAATGTAAGACTCGTCCACGCCCTCCTAAAACGTCTTGTTTAAACACGCCCCCACATGTCTACGTCACTGTGTGGAAGATTTGCATAACGCCGCCCAAGTGTTCACACAAAGAAAGAAGGCGTAACTTTCTTTGTGAGGTACGAGGGAGAGTAGACTACAATGCCAATTCTGACAATTCTGACTCAAAGACTGTAAGTACGTTTTCATTTTAATGATTTGCCACTGATGATTCAAACGCGGGTTTTAAGCAGTGTAGAGTAGCGCTTATTGTTCGTCATTTCTCCGATCACAAACGCAGACATGGTTTTATGTTTAAGCGACGCGATGCAACGACTCGTTTTAAATTGTAAAAAGACAGTGTAAGTTATTATAATCAGTAATTATGTCCCACTGGATGCAACAAACGCCTCGTTTACAATGGGTTTTAATGTTTATGTCTCGTCGCACGGACACGGCATCAAAGTATGGTAAGGTGCGTAACATTTCCGTCACAGCTTGAGGAATTCGGCCAATCACAATGCACTGGATATAGCTGGCCAATCAGAGCACGCCTCGCTTTTCAGATCGATGAGCTTTGTAAAAACCGACGCGTTTCAGAAAGGCCGGGCATAGAGGAGAAACAATAATGTACAGTATGTGGAAAATAATGTGTTTTTTTAACCTTAAACAGCATAAACATATTTCATTACACCAGATACACAAAATAATGTTTTTTTTAGAAACGTCATATGACCCCTTTAACAAATCACTTTTTATAATCTCTCATTAAAATGTAATTTTTATTTACATGATTTGTGTCATTACAGAATGACAAATTTCAATGTAAACTTTATGGATATCTTAGCTGTTAGGGGCTTGTGATAATAATTCTGATAATCAAAAAAAAAAAAAAAGTTTGTTATTTTTAGAGAAAATTGAAAGAAAATTTGTCCAATCTCTGACCACACAAGTGCAAATAAATATTAATGTATAGGCTTTTCCCCTATAGAAAGGGTTAAATTGTTTATATATTATACTAGAAAACAAAGTAACAAAAAGGTTTTACTCAAAGTGCTATAAGAGAAGCTTCATCCAGTGATTGTCCACAGTCAAATCTTTTATTTTGTTTGAACAGTGGAATGGTAAATAGTGTTAAGTGATATAAATTCAGTAAAGGTATTAGGTTGGACAGGTCTTCAAAAGGCACAAAGCATTACAGGATGATATGAAATGATTTTAATGGAACTGTGATGGCAGTTTGTTTACTTGCTGAGTTCATTTATGTGCGCGCGCTTTATGTGGCTCCGAGTCCATAATAATAAATTATAAGGACAATTCAGTTTCACGCAAGAGAAAAAAATGGAAAGATTCCCCCACCCCCGTTAAAAATGAATGTGTGATTTAGGATTGGCCCCCGCCCCGCATCTCTTCGCCTCGGAGATTCAGATGCTCAATGAAACAGACGGTGCGCCCGGACTCCTCTGACAGCGAATGGGAAATCAGACCCGTTTCAACTTCCCTACGTCCAGTCACCAACTCTAGCATCTCTTGCCCGTGAGTGTGTTTATTTACAAACGCGAGAAACGGACTGAATAGAGTTTCGTGCATATTTACAAGGGCTTTACTCAAATCATCAAGGACAAAACAGACGCGCGCTGTGTTTTCTCTCACCCCCGGGACGCTCGTGCTCAAACATCCACATTTGCTTGTAGCCGGTATTCAGCCGCGTTTGCGCACACTCCGTTGGCTGCTTCAAGGCTTCGTTACAGCAACCGATCCTGCTAAAGCAATCTTTAAAAACCCGTGAACCTCGGCGGACAGGACAGGACGAGCGGACGCAAACACGATGCAGCATCCCTTGACGGGCGGAACATGCGTCGCCCTGCCGAACGTGGACATGTGTCCGCAGCTCTCCTGTGCCTTGACTTTCATGTACTTACAGCAGGTGAGTGAGCGAGCGTGCGCACGCGCGCAGACGTTCCTCTCGAACCCGCGAAATCCAGTGCGAATATGCTAAACGCGGTTTGTGGCAAGCCGTTTTAACATGTATTCCTTAGATCCTATTGCTAGTACCTTTTATTAGTCATTGTTATTTTATTAGTTAGTGATAGTGACCATTATGTTTTTCAATTTGACTAGTAACTGTTCATTAGATGCTTGCACTTTTTCTGTTAAGCTAGTCTCTAGTAGAGGTCTGCTACCCGACCCGAGTCCGACGGGTCCCGAAATACTTTCGGGTTTCGGGTCAGGTTCGGGTTAATATTTAATGAATAGCTTCGGGTTCGGGTCGGGCTCGGGTTTATAGCTAAACTAAAACTATATGCAGTAGCCTAGGCTACGCTGCTTTCATAGACGCACGCACACACATTATTGCACACGACAACACAGCACGGTAACTTTTATTAGTAAAATAGCTTCGACAGGCTACTGACTCGCAACTTTATATTTCTCTGCAGTGAGGGGGTAAAATCACGTTTTTGACGGAACTAAGCCTCATTGCTTGTAGAGAGAGGCGCGCAGACGCAGGTTCACACATGCAACTTTCATCCCTCTCTCTCTCTCTCTCTTTCTCTCTCTCGCTAATTCAAATAAATGATATAATTAATTAATTCAAATAAATGCGATCTTACCGCACTGCATCTCTGTGTCTGATTTAAAGCAGGCCGAATGCTAACGAGCCTTAACTGACGAAAATGACCATAATTTGCACGATGGAAGAATTATCGTCTTGTCGTATACAACCATTCAAAAACTCGGCAGAATTTGTGACCGCTGCACCTGATGTTCATAAACTTTCATAACTGGTAAGTGTTTTTTCTTGTGCCTTGTGAACTGGCCGAGCCTTAATGATTCTGTTTCTTTACATGTATTTGTTTACTGACCGTTGCATGCAATCGTGAAATACAGCATTTTTTTAAAAATTGGCTATTCGTTGTGGGAAAAAGAAAAAAAAAGATTTCGGGGTCGGTTCGGGTTCGGGCTCTAAATTGAACTGTGCTGGTCGGGCTGGGCTGGGTCAGACGATCTCGGGTACGGGTCGGGTTTGGGCTTCAGTTTAAAGCCTGTGCAGACCTCTAGTCTCTAGTAATTCATTAGGCGCTAGCTATCCTTTGCTATAGTTACCTTCTCATTAAGTAGTATATATACCAGGCATTGGTACTATTTATTAGACACTAGTATATTTCAGTTGTGACTAGCAAGTTTAATTGAACTTTAAAGTAGCTGTTTGGGCTAGTCATTAGGGAAGACGTGTGAAAAGCAACTGACTGTTGAGGTAAGTTATTTTAGCCAGAACAATTGGAATAGTTTCTTGTAAGCAGGTGCTAGTAACTAAAAAGTCTAGTAAATCTGGAATACATACAAGTCACTGTTAGTGACAGTATAGAATCCAATGAATTTGTGAACTTGTGAAACTTAAAAAGTTAGTAGTCACTGTTGGATTACTTTATGCTAATTAAATACACAGGTACTAGTAACATGAAAAATAGATACTAGTTATTATTATTATTATTATTAAGGAATAAATGTTCAGGCGGCTTGCCACAAATGGCGAGTGTGGGTGTGCGACCAAGTGAAAGTGGAACACAGATGAAAGTGGACAGTGTGGTTAGAGAGGGATTTTGTCTGCTAGTGTGACTGCGTGTTGGCGTTCTGGTCGTGGATCTTTTGTGAATCATCTGTGGCTATTTAAGTTTGTGTATGATCTATTTAAATAAACTGCCATGTCATCTGTTTTGAATAAACCTTAAAAGTAGTCTATATATAACCATACATCCTAATGTTGTTTAAAAGAGTGTGAGCTGATTTTCCACTTCTCAGGAGAGGTAAAACTCTTCATGTGGTTTTACTGTGTGATAAACAATTCTGCTGACTCTTACGACTTTGCTACATGATATCCTCATGTGCTCAGCATATTGTGTGTCCATGTGTCTGTTTAATGCATTTTGTTTGCTTTAGTTCTCATTATTTTAATGTGTGTGTTTTTGTTTTTTATATATTAGAATCTCTTTTATGATTAACTTAGATCATCTTGCATATTGTTTTAAAAAACTGATTTTTAATTTAGAGTCTAAAATGATTTTAATTTATTAATAATGTGCTAGACTGCACCCTTGGGTGTCTTTTCATCCCCTGATTATCTGATACACTTGATTGTCATCAGTGCCTTTTCCAAACAGTGAGTCGGCACCTAGAGTGATGACAATTCAAGGGGATTTATCAAATCAAAAGTTAATCTATGGTATTGATCAGTCATCAGATCGTATGTGCCAGTGCATGTCTCTCTCCAGACTGGACTGAGATCAGTGATCTCATTTAACTTTCATCTGTCGCACCGAGCCACCATTAACCTTCAGTGACACCTCTAACCTTTGTCTTATCCAATAGAAATTGCATTCCATGTCAGTTTAATTGCAAATACAAAAAATAAATATATTTTTTTCTAACAAAGAGCCAGTTTTTTTCTCTCTCTAATCAAGCCAGAGTATATCAGTCATTCATTTCTATGGGAGAACAGATGCTATTTTTACTGTATGATACTACAGTGCCAGATTGCATGAAGTGAAGATTAACTGTCATTTTAATAACATTTCTTATCATGAAAGTTGCTTTTATTTTTATATATCAGTAATTTTGTATTGCTTTAATTTTATTTAAATTAAAAAAAAAATTAAAGTCTGAATTTGTATTTGCCAAAATCTTTTTTTCTTTTCTTTTAGCTGGGATTGGTGTTCTAAGATCATTGTGACGTAGAGGTTGATTTATTAGATTTTTATTTGTCTGTTTCTCAAATATTTATGTGCCTGCACAAGCATTTCTGTTTTATCCGTGTGTGAGTGTGTGTGCGCGTTCACGTGTGCTGAGTGAGCTGGGAATCTGGGTCTTTGAGACTATTTATAGCTGAGATGCAAGACATTTTGAATCCATCTCACTACAGCTGGAGTCTCATTCAGGACTAGGCACAGACGATGCGACAATGCTTTATTTTTTTCTCGATTTGCTTTCTTTACATGTGGGTCACGTGGCATGTGGAACAATGTTGTCTAGGAATAGCTTATGTTTTATTGTGTATCAGCGGGACCTGTAAGTTTGAGTTGATATGGGTTGTTTGCATCCATTAGCAGAATTATTTTCATCAACGCAAGTAATTACTTTTCAGGAGCATCTCAGTCCCAGCAGTCAGTGCAATTATAGTCAATGTTCAATCCCTATATATCATATATATATATATATAGAATAGATATATTATATATTATATAGAATAGTATATCTATATAATATATATATGTGTTGGGTGTGCGGCCGCTTTTCCCAGCACATTTTACTAACGCTGTTTGTCTGCGTTCCCCCTCAGGACTAGGGCGTTTTGTACAGTGCTTGTGTCAGTAGCGGGGCAGGTTTAAGCAGCTGCCAGATAGACCTCACCTGACCCTTAAAGCCGGGGGCGTCCTGCACCCGCTCCTATCTCTCTCCTGCCGCAGGACCCCAGTCTGACCTGGAGTGGGCGGTGTGGGAGGTGTGGTCGCCTGGTCTTCACGGCTAAAATCAATCTGGCCCAAAGTCACAAGGCTCTTGCTTTCTTTCAGCAGATCTTTTACGGCCCCATCTCACTCCTCTCTCTCTCTTCGCTGCTTCCATCTGTGCTGACTCTGCGTAACTGCTCCTCTCTCTTTCCTTTCCATTACATCTGCTCAGTACTGTTCATTTAAGTACCCAGCGCACCCATACACCATCACGCCTCTTGGACACTTCTGCTTTTCACTGTTTCTTTCTCAAAAGGCTCATGTATCAAAGTAATAAAAATAAAAACCATGATTCAGACCAGGTGACATTTTGTAGTAGTGTATTTTTGTGTCGTATGACTAAAAACACATTGGGGCTGGTTTTGGGCTGGTCTATCGATATAATTTAAAGCTGGTGTGTGTGTGTGCGTGTGTGCATGAGTGTGTGTGCAAATACTAGATATTTATGCAGCATAATTAATTTTTTACTGTACATTTAACTGTAATTAGGTACAGTACTGTTAGAGAGTTGGAATGCTATGCTAAATACTATAAATAAATGCAATAAATGGTATACCAAATTAAAATACCCTTTTAAAATTAAAATATACTTTTAAATTAATCATAAATTAATTTTATTATGATGAAAATGTGTTTTATAACCTTATATTATTTGAAAGACTACACAGAATGTTTGTAGTTTTAAAATTCATTACAGATTTTTTAAAAAGTCAACTGTAGGGCTCTTTAAAATGAATTAAAAAAACGTAAAAATACTTACAAAAAAAAAAAACGGGTTACCTGTAACAGAACCTTAGATATGCTCATATATTCATGAAACATTTATGAAAAACTTACAGTCATGATGTTTTATGTGTCAAATACCCTTTCAAAAGCAAGTCTTGTGTCAATCTAAAAAGTGCTGCTTTATTTCTTTAATGGTTTCCCCCTCAGTCTCATCAAAAGAGTAGTGTTCAGATTTTATTTAAATTTAGCCATTCGCCAAATCAAATTATGGTTAATTTCATCATTTCATTTTTGAAATAGCATTGGAAATCAGTTGCATTTTCCCCCAGGCAAGCATGACACAAAGTGATTGATGCTGAATTTCAAAAGTATTTTAAGTGTCAAAATAATAAATTGGAGCTCAGGCCTGAGAATGAACCTATCCTTTCATTGTGCTGGGGAACGTTTCTGAAAGGGCAAATATGCAGAGAATGATATAAGCATGTTCAAACAAAGACAGTGAATTTAACATTTAACCTTCAGTTTGAAAACCACCCCATCATAGATGCTGTATTTTGTGTGTGTGTGTGTGTGTGGTTTTGTTTTCAGAGCTAATATGATCTCTTCAATCAAGATGCATTAAAAGCTATCCAGAAAGTTTAATTTGTATTGTTGCATGGCATTGAAATCTATATCCTTGGCTCTTTGTGTAGCGCTTCATTTATTCCATCTCGCAGCCCTCATGCAGTGAGTTGCTGAAATGAGAGATTGGTCATGTCATCAAGTCCTGATGAGTTTTCAAACCCTTCAGTAAGCATTGACAGGCAGGTAAAGGCCAGGGCTATTGCGATTGTCATGGGCCGTGACTCTAAATGATCACATCCTTTTGTCAGCTCTGTTTGCATGATCGTAGTGGAAGTTGGTTATTGCTTGAATGCAAACAAGAGGGTAGTGAATGTCCTAGGTCATGTGTGCATGTTGTGCACCGGTGCATGTTCCTCTGGGAGAGAGAGATAGAGCGTAAGGCAGAGGAAGAATGAGGTGGGAGATTGCTGAGGGACGAGAGGGAGAGAAAAAGAAAGAGAGGTGACGCGTGTATGGAAATGGGGGTGGAGACCATCTGCCGGGCCTTGCTAGGCACATGTGTTCCTGTTTGTGTGTTTGTGTGTAGAAGAGTGATTAGTCTCTCACGTTCATAATATTGTCTGTTTGCTTTTGCAGCTGTTGCACAATTTACCAATCCTCTCCCTGTCCTTTTTTTGTTTGTTTGTTTTGTTTTGTTGTTGTTTTTAATCGGGGCTGCATTGCAAATGCATGTTGTTCTTTCTAGATTATACAGGCACAGTTGAGCATCCTTATTAGTGGGAACAGTGGTTTTGGTTTATTTCTGGAAGGCTGTTGTGTGTGATACAGTATTTTCAGGAGGATGTTGTAATACGTGCATTTTGTTCAAAAAAAACTGTCTGGTCAGCCCAAGCCCTGTGCTGATACTACAATTTGTGCTAGAATGGAAAAGTAATGAAATTTGGGGAAAGTAGGTGATTGGTCGTAGACAAGGACATAAAGTATCAAGCCAAATAATAAAAATATAATAATATGTGCATTAGTGCAAAGTATGTTATTACTGTATGTTGTAATTAGACAGGCCCTAACGATAGCTGTCGTACAGTAATTGGTCTGTATTTTATTATAAACAGGGATGTTAAAGCAAAAAAAAATATATAGGAGTATTGCTCTAGGTCTATATATAATTATGGCACATGTACCCTTAATCATATGCACTAAATGGCTATGTTAGTTGATTTCGGTATCACATTTCAATATGAATTAGCATAACTGATATAGTCTATTTTCGATTTTCACGACGCACACACAGCAACATTGACAGAAAACAATCTAACTTCATGCTTGCATCAAGCTGGATATGATGGATATGAAAGTTGCAATATTAAATATTACATCTTACCTCACACTCTTTACACTCTTGTCAATTCTGGATATCAAATATTGGGAATTGTCTCCCTCTAGTGGTCTATGGTAGTTAATGCTCTGCAGGCTTCTTTTTCAAGCAAGCTAAGACCAAACAAAAAAAGATGCCATGTTATGCAGTTGACGTCGATCGGCTTGATGGCCTGGGATCGGTTGTCGGTAGTAGCAGCCTGGAATTACATGCAACAGAAATGTCTGACGTTGTTTTGAATTCATGTACAAGTATTTTTTCATGTAATAACAATAAATGAAGAATTTAAGAATTCATAGATAGGTATATTATTATAGATTAGTAAAGTGAAGTTGCTGGAGCATCTTAGGAACGATAGAGATTAGCAACAAAATTTATATTCAACTGAGCTCGGTATTCGTCGTGTATGAGTGTAATGATCTAACCAGGATTGCAATAGCATGGTGGTGGTCAGCTCAAAAGTGGACAGCACGGAGGCTGTTCATTCTACATTTATAAGCGCCTTCTATGTTTTGGCATACTCTCAAACAATAGCATCTCCACCTGGCTGTAAGACTGAAGACAGAGAGCGAGAGGGAAAGATGCGATAGACTGATTAAAGCGAGGCAGGAAAGCACTGAGAACAGAAGCAGACGGAAAAAGATTGAGCCGAAGCCCCGTAATGCACTCGTGTTCGTGTTTGTCTTCTGGCTGCCTGAAAGTAATTATCCAGCTGCTGAGCGGCCGGGCTTGAGCGATGTTTTATGAGCTTCTGTGTTTAACACATCCAAATGAACAAATGTCAGCTCCCATCGTGCTGGTTAACTCTGTCCAGCAGGGCCTTCACTCAGCTGTGACAGGCCTTGCTTAATGTGAGCGCTCCCTGCTTATGGTCAGTCAGCAAAGCCAGCGAGACCGGAGCCCGATACGGGGAGGAGGTGGAGTTGGCATGTTGAGGGCTTGCTGTAGATTACGGCCACTGTAATTGCTCTGAAATGGAGCTGCATTCCAGCCAGCAGGCAGCTCATTAGAAACAAACCCCAACATATCAAGTGAACCTCAGGGAGCTGTGGAGAAAAAAAGAAAAGGCAGAGAAAAGCAAGAAAAAAAACCCTGCATCACGAGCCTCCACATCTTACAGCTGTGTCTATTCAGCTCCTAAAACAGTTGTTCAATTATCTGGATCGTCAGAAAAAACTGGGAGAGGTGTTTTTTTTTTTTGGTGGGGCAGGAGAGGGGGAGGGTCTGCAGTCTCATTGATGTTAATCAATATTTAATTGCAGCAGACGTTGTTGGCCACATAATATACACACCGTGCAAGGAATCTAAGCGTTTAGTCTTAGTGCTATTTCCTTCGAAAAAGTGAATCCAGTTGGGGTTAATTATGTGGCAGAGAGTCTCCCGAGGAATGCTGTCACCGCAGGGTTCTCGTCTCACTCACTCTTCTTGTCTGATTGACTGTATCCCGGAGTCGCGGGCTTGCGTTGGGCTCCTCCCTGGCCAAGGGGCGTGAATGCAGCCTGTTCTGCTCATGCGGGAATTAGACAGGGAGCGATCGCTCCACTGCAGCGCCTTCCCAAACTCAAGCCCGCTCAACCGGCCTCCAGCTGAGCCGAGATCTCCGTGTTTTGATCTCGGCCGCTTCTTATATTTGCTGATCTCACAAACGTACACAGGGGGTCATGTATTAATTAGTCAGGCTGCGATTTCTAATGAGGAGTCATCAAAAATGCATCACAGCACTCCACTTCAAGCCACCAAGGAGAGGTGGACGATATTGTCGGTGCGTTTTTGTTATAAATTTACTGTGGAATCTTTCTCCCGGCGTTCTCGCTCTTCCTTTTCTCTGCTTATCTTATTATTTCCTACTATTTGTCCCCTTAGTGCTTTTTGACTTGATTTGTTCCGCAAGCAACCCTGAGCAGTGCGGAAAGCTGAGCACTTTGACGTATATTGGAGGTTATAAAAGACTGAAGGATGGGTGAAGTTATCTGGGCATGGCTTGCTGGCGATTCAGCACATGTGCACGTGGCCCTTTAAGTCAAGCTGGTTCACACACCGGCCATCTTGGTAACGCCCTATTTTCTATGTTGGTAATAGAGTGCTGCAGGGGTGATTTACTTTGGTGTGAAAATCCAGAAATGAGTTCGCACTTTAGCACTTCCGGTTCCATCTTTCTAAAGTCATTGGGTTTTTTGAATGGGTTTTTGGTTAAATGCCTGAAATTAGGTTTCGTGGTTACACCACACATATAAAGATATTTTTCAGTTGACATGCTATGATAATAAAATTCATCTTAAAACCCTTGTGTGTTTCAAGATGAAACAATCAGTTGTCTAACTAAGAGGAGAATGGCTCTAAAACATTAAACGTCATCACAACACCAAACAGGAAAACTCATCTACTCACTAGTTATCTTTTACAGCCTCATTGTGTTTATAATCGTGCTCTTGCAAACTTTCAGGAAAAATCAAATAAAATTTGTCAGACACTGAAAAAGTTGTCAGAATCTTAGTGTTATCTGTTTATAACCTATGTTTAGCTTTTTACTTCTGCCATTTGTATTTGGCTTCAACATTAATAAAAGTTTTGTTCATTTATGAAGATTGCCATGATGTAGCTTTCCGATCGTAATCAGATAGTAAATCACACAAAAGGAGTTTTCCCTGAGGGAACCAGTGATGCCTAATTTCGGGTTGGCTACACAAATAACATGCACTGCTCTCTTTCATATACAGAGCAGACCACAGCTCATGTATTTCAATAGGGAAATTCTTAAGTGTGTAAAAGATTTGTTTCCAGACAGGATATTTTAAATAATAAATCATCAATGAGCTATATTTTTCAGGCTGGTCCAGCTAATGTGCATGCATTTTGATTGGACCTGTGAAGGTTTCCTGAGTTCGCCATTGGCATTACGATTTTTCCCATTCATTTTCCTGTAAGTGATCTGTCCTTTCCTACGTATGCCAAGTCTTTTGCATTGCGGTCATATAGAGAGCCTAATTCTTGTTTGGATTTCATAAACCCTGGTCATGTGAGACACTCGTAGCCTGTGATGTGGTTTATTTGAGGTGACAGGAATGAGTGCAGAAGTTAATGTAAATGAAATAGATGGGGAGGAAAAGATAGTGTGTGGATATTAGTAATTTGAGCATGGAGGTTGTAACATGGCAGCTTGGATTAATTAATGCCCTGCTTGAGGGGAGGGAGAAGTCAGGAAGGCAAGCACGGGTGAAACCATTTTTGAGTCCTCTGCACCTTTCTTAAAGCTACAGAGAAAGATGCAATCGCATCCGTACCATGAAGAATGCCAGTGTTTCTTAATTCACTTCAACTGTGGCATTTTGTAAACAAACTTGCAAGACACAATATGAGATCTTTTCCGTGTGTTAAATTGATGAAGAGTCATGTTTGGCATTGCTTTATTAGCGAGTCTGTCTTTTCAATTAGATTATATTTTGTTGGCCCTTCAGAGCTTTTGTCTTTTCACAAGCTTCCCTTTTGTGGGGTGTTTGTTTTAGAACGATCAATTCATATTCATATGCAAACATTAGGCTAGTATTCTATTTAAGACATCCCAGAATGCACTGTGCCTCTGGTTTATTCAAGAGCTAGATGAGTGTGCTGAGAGCAAAAACACTTCAAAGTCACTGATATCAGTGCATCATTTTGACATGATTTTGCGACCGTTTTTTTTATCCGAGAGCGCAATATTGCTGATAGGAGTGTGTGTATATTGATGCACACACACATTTGTTTGTATAACAGCTTATATTGTTTATTTGTTTGTTGTTAAATGCGCTATTTTGTATAAAGTTATATTTTATACATCAAATATTTATGTATTTGTATATAAAATTATATTTTTTCTATTCTAATGTAATTATATTTATATATACAATTGTATAAACATCTAATGGCAATTTTGCTGATAAAATATATTTCATATTTCATATATTGGTCCTGCACTGTGACTGTCTAAGGCCAGTGACAACTTAAAGCCAACACAAACATTTGAACAGTGCTGACAGTTGTGTCGTCAATCAAATGGGGTTCATGGCAGACATTTCACCAGGTGTCCATGGCAACTCATTTCCCTGTCTGGTACGGGATGAGTGGTCCGGCTTTAGGCAGTGGACAGGTTCATCCTCCACAGGGCCCACCCACAGAGCCACAGATCAATATCTGCAGACAGCGGCGCAACAATAGAGAGGCCTTATCACAGGCCCCAGCAAGGGCCCTCAATTGGCTCCTCCATTTTGAACTTTCCAGGCCTTTGATATTCAAACACAGCACACTGAATAATTGAAGAATCGGCTTCATTACAAGACTCTAAGCTTTTCTCCCTCGAGTACAGGAAGTGCCAGCCCAGGCACAGTGCGGGTTGCGATTGTTAGCCTAATTCCACCTAAAATGACAGAGAATCCAGTACTAAGTCTACCCTATTAAAAGGCAGAAAAATACAATTAGGTCCATTTTTGTGATCTTTCTGGAGATCCGGTGGTGACCTAATTATTTTGTTTTGCATCTTTATGTTGCACAACAGAAAACCCACTCAAAGGAGAGGGAAGGAAAGAGCTACAGGAAAAAAAGCAGTGTTCACGCTCCCTCTATTCAACCTCATTATGTCTACTGGCATTTTAACTCCTTTTGATGATTAAGTGAGAAGAGAGGCAATGGGCTACATGTTGTCTGCTCACTTCTGACACCATCTCTCTGCACTCTGCTTTCCTCTTTGTTTCTTTACAAAATGTGCTTTGCTGGAGAAGGAGAGAGTGCTTTAATGTCGGATTCCCAAACGTACTAAATCCTTTATTTTATCTGGGTCAAAACCGCCTCAAGAGCCTCATCAAAGGCCGAAAGGGTACAGAGGTGCTGCCTGAGACAAAGCTGGGGTGGAAGGCTTTAAATAATTTTGCCTTCCCTTGTATTTTTTTTCCCTCGCTCTGCCTGAGATAGCAGCTGTGGTGTTCACGTTTTTTGTTATTTGGGTGCACCTCTGGACATCATCTCCTTTTTTCCTTTCATCCTCCATTTTTCCGCGCTCCACGTAGTTGTGTAAGGCCAGCTAAATGAGGACAGTAGAATTCATCTCCGGCTGTCGTGCTGAGAAACATGGGGAGATCTAAAGAATCAGCAACTGCAGGATTCCTTGTCACACTAGTCGAGCTTAATGGAGGGGCAAGCCCAGGTGATGCCAGCGGCCCCTTGACTGTGAAGGGAACATGGTCGTGTGCTGTTCAGAATTGAATTGAGAGTGCCTTTTAAAATCCAATTAAAGAGCTGAATTTGAGGTAGCAAATAGGATACAGAATTCTGTCATTTTGTTTAAAGCAGATTTTGTCAAGAAAAATGACAACTTTTGAGTGTTAACTTGACAAAGTATTGTTTGAATTTTTTTTTAAGCTTTGAATTTTGAATGGGTGGGTTAATAGATAGATAGTGACCGATTTTATTAGGCATATATAATCAATACTTTATATTATTATTTATCTATTAATAATTATTATTATATACAAATGTTTGATTACTTAATATATAATTTTATATTTAAATAATATTTATTCAATCACTTATAGAAGATAAATAGCATCATGTATATAATATTTATACAATATTAGTAAGCAAGATTTAAGCACTGTTTTTTTCTTTTTTATATTTTATAAAACTATTGTATTTGGTATATTTAAGCATATTTTATATTTAAGATGAAATAAATACATTTTTAATTTAAATGTGTCACATGAGATAAAATAATACTTATATTATATTAGTATTATTTACTTCCCTGCCATTCTTCTTCAACTTCCTATAGGGAGTGGCTAATTCAATTCAAATTTACACTCATGAATCAAAAGGAAGTCAATTCTTCAATTCTGATGTTTGCACAACTCAGAAAGAGAATATGAAGTGGCACTGCATGTAAAAATAAGGGGAACGTTTGTGTCCAGGTCGCAGGGGTGCGTGAGTAAGGTATTATGCATGACTGAGTCCACAAGATGTAGTGCTATACAACGACAGCTGTGCCATTGTCTCCCCTGTTTGCACACGAGCCAGTGCAGTATAGGATTATATACTCAGCACTACAGAGGGGAAAGAGAATAATAGCCAGATATGAAAGGACGAGTCCCTCATGGCTAACCGCAGCAGCTGGACAGTAGGCCAACAGCAACCTGGAAACAAACATATGCGTTTGATAAGTAGCCATGTTGATTTTTCTAGAGGATATACCAGTGGGCGGCTTGGTAAATGTTTTGTGGGAGGCCATTATTCTGGGCTTTTCTCTGCATGCTCCCACAAAGAAGCACTGAAGTTGAAGGTTTTAAGTTTCAGCCAAAAGACCAGCTCACAAACAAGCAGCTGTAGAGGATAAAGAAGCTATTTGTACATCGAGAGGTTCGCTGCTTCTATCTCGGTTACGTAATTTCCTCAAGGACGTCGCAGCGGCTCTCCAGCCAAGACCGCAGCCTGGACCGCTCCTGCTGCTGTTCTCCCCGCTCCCTCTGGTCACTCCTGTAAACACACTGCTACTGTAAATTGATCCCAGCTTGGGCTTATCAGAGGTAGCTAGCCTGCAGGTCCGTGACTCGGAAAAGCAGAAAACCGTATTAACATTTAACACATTCTCCCTATCCGACGGCAGATAGCAACAGCATGTCAAAACCCATCTTTTCAACATCATTGTGATGAGGCCGGGGCAATGATCTGAGAATTGTTTGCTAACATGGGGGCCTCCATCTTTGAAATGTTTTGGGAGAAGGGTGGAGGTGGTGTTAGGGAAGAAAAAATCTTGTTGTTGCACATGAAATGTCAGGGAAAGGTAACGCCGATGAGGGCTGGTTAGAAAAAAAGTTGGCTGAGGAGAAACAGGTCCGGGGCTCTGTAGGTGTCTAAAGCCCTGGATCACAATGCGACACACGCTACGCTATTCACAATTCATTGGCTAATGGCTAACGTGTGTCTGAAAGCAGAAGAAAAACCTACAAAACAAACAAGAGCACTGCGGTCCCCATAGAAGCGCTAATTTTCTATGAAAATAATGAACGCCTGCTATGCAGTATGTGTAGAGAATGAAATTTTGATGAGAACCAAGTTAGGAAAGCCTTGTTTATCTATTTAGCTTCTCTTACCAAGTTAGTTCATTTAAAAAAAGCCTATGGCGTTTATCATTGAAAATAAAAATGATCTGGCTTTTACCCTCGTGAAATTACATACTCGGGCAGAAGAGAAGAGAAGTGCGGCGTTTGAGCCGAGAGCGTGAGGCTGAGTGAAACTGAATACCTTTAAATGCTGGATCTGATAACGGTAAACAAATTGATTTTGGCTCAGTGGGTAGTCATAGGGAACTTATCTGATGTGCGAAATCCAGGCGTGAGTCTTAATTCGCCTCGCCTCTTCACGACGAACAAAGTGCCTTGACGAGGGAGCCATCCGTTTCACTTCCGTTAAAATGTGCGGATGCGTTATGACGTCCGCTCTAATAAGATTCATGGCGACCTTGGGAGCGATTACCATCGGCTCATGTGCATGCGGGAAGTGAGTTTTAAGAGTTGATATTCCGCTGCGAATTTGCATGATGAATCTCAGGTCATTAATATTACATTTGATGAAGTGCCAGATTTAGTCGGGGAGACCTTTTAAAGATGCCAGAACGCAACCCAGGAGAACCTCGTGTGGCAGGAGCTAAAAGGGCCGGCGGTGCTGCATACCAAGGCTGTAAATTATTTGCATCCCCATAATACGACACCGCACGTTCACCTCCTACGTTCGTCTGCAGCCCTTCGGGCGACACGGTGCATGTGAACAAGCGTATAGGCTCTTAAAGTATCAGACCATCTGTCGTGAAGAGAGAAATGATGACTGTGAGATGAGTTTATGGATAGCTGTTACAAATCTTTGATTATGAGTTATGAGATTATTTGTTTACTTGACCTTTTCAATGGGATTCATACAGCTGGTAAAACACTTCAAGCAAATCTCATCTGAGGGCTCTGAGCAACCTTTCTGTTGCTCAGTCTGTAGTGTTTTCATTCTTTCTATTATTCTGTCTGCAGTTTTAGCATTCTATCTATCTATTGTTCTGTTGTATCTATTATATCATTCTATTGTTCTTCTGATCATTCTGTCTATTATTCTGTCTGTTTTTACCGTGCTTTCTATTATTCTGTCTGTAATTCTATCATTCTTTCTATCATTCTAGTGGTAGTTTTATTGTTCTTTCTATTGTTCTTTCTGTCTAATGCCCATAAACCTTTGTTCAATTGCTTACATTTCTTTGAACTTCAGCTCCTTTTTTCTATATCATTTCAAAATCAAATTGCAATTCTACATCTTGTTTACTGCCTCAATTTAAGGAATTTAATTAAATTTGAAAGGCATTCTCAGTTCAATTCTGAATGGCTTGAGAAACATGAGCAACTTTGTCATTCATGAAGTAGAGGGGTCACAAATACTTTAAGCATTAGGACAAAAATGACACATTGAGATTTTCTGCCAGCTAGCTGCTGCATTTTCCTCAAAACACCCATGAAATATGTCAGAAATTTTCTAAATATTGTACATTTTTCCACAGAAAGCAGAGTGTTATGACAACAGACTGGAGCCATCTTCCCACAGTGTGGCGGACCGTTTTAATGGTCATTGTTTAGTTGTGTGAGGAGCGGGCTGTTCTCCGTGCACTTGATTCATTAGTTAGTCTCTGGAGTGGGCTGACGGCCTGCAGGGGTGCTCCTCTGTCACCCTAATGGAATGGAAATTCACTTACATGCACAGACGGCTGCCGTGTCTGCGCACAGACATGTGAAGGCGCCAAAGGGAGGTTTTCAACCTCCCCTGATCTGATTTGCTTTGATTGGAAATGCTTAAGGACACTGCAGTTGTGTGCACCTCTTGTTTACAAGTGAACAAAGATGCGTGAGCTCGAACGCATGCGGCATTACACCTTTTTATGTACGATTTAAGCATGCGGGCAGTTCTGTGGTAGTCCAACCTAATGACCTGAGCAACAAAAACAAACATCGGAAGAGGTGAAAAGACATATTTATACTTCTCGTTATCTTTCCCCGCTAATTTTAAAAGAGCAGTGTGGTGTGCTGGTAGGTTCTGTAACTAGTATGCAACTGCATTGCACTGATAAAGAAATTTTGGCCAATGTTGCTATATCTTAAAACCTAATGAGCTGCCTACATATGTAACTTTTTTTAGCATCATAAACATGCTCACTGACGCATACATTCCAAAAGGTGGGCATGATTATTCTGCCTTCTAAAATACATTCCTTTGGCCAAATTGAAAAATTTTAAATCACAGCCTCTGTGTGTTGCTACAATGCTAATACAGCTAATATTGATATACTGTGCTTTTATATTAGTATTTTTAGTGGTAACACTTTACAGTAAGGTTTGATTCATTAACATTAGTTCATTCTTTAGGTATCATGAATGAACAACACTTTTTTTGCATAATTTTTTAGCCTAGGTTAATGTTAATTAAAAAAAAAATGTTCATTGAAATGCTAAATATGCATAGAAATATATTTAAATATCATGTTTTGCCAAGAACCTTACTGTTAAGTGCTAACATTTCAACTCTACATGTTTAATTTCACTAATGTTTTGGGTTTAAACATGAAACCTGAAGGATTTATAGTACAACGTTTCAGCAGAGACTGTTCCTTGAAATGCTCACAAAAATGATGTTGCTGCCAGGATCTTTGGCCATTGTTCTGTGGTTAGACTAATTACAGGTCTCGCAGTGGAAGCCCTTTCGGTGATCCGAAAGTGTAACTGAGTGGAGTCATTGCCATATTTGTGTCCTCACTAGAGCCTCATTCTGTCAGAGGTGCTCCCACACATTTGGACACGCAACAGCAGGTTGAATTTCTCAGGAAAAGAGGCCTGATGCAAGTAATCAAGTAGCAGCCACCACTGATTTGTGCATCTGTACTTTCTCCGTTAGCTGGTTTGATAACAGAGAGAGAGGTGTTGAACTGGCTCACTCAGAGAGGGAAGCATTATCAAAGACTCTTGCTGGTCCTCTCGTCTGTTTTGTGAATTAAACACGCTGATTGTGAGGGACTCGCTGGTGGAATACAGCATTTGATTTGTCTGCCATGAAACTTATGTTAATTTACCTGTTTGAAAGCATAATTTCATCTTGTAATGTGCTTTGAGTGTAGAATTGAGCAGAAGGAAGTCTTTCTTTTTTCTTTACAAAAAAGTCCATTGGTCCTACTGTGTATTGAAAACATTCTATTAATAAGCTTCTTAATCCAGTTTCTATGACTGTGTTGCTCAACACAAGCAGCAACCAGAGGTTGTAGCTCCCCAAAGGCATCTGATCTCAAATGTGAAGGCATGTTGGGAGACGGGCAGTATGCCTGCTAATTAGTGGAGACTTCCATCCTTTGAAACCTTACAATATGCCACATGTCTAACCTCTGCCTTACAGTTAAGCGTCAAATGCCTCTTGGGTAAATTATTCTGCATTTGCATGTTTTGGTTCGGGGCTTGATTTGCCATGCCATAATCACTGCGTATTAATGTTTCTCCCTCTCAAGAAACAAGAACACGCTACATTTCAGCGCCAAGTGAATTGAGAAAAAGATATCTGCTGGCAAAACTGTAAACAAGATTACTTTTATTTAGCCAACATTTTTTATTATTGCAAGAGTTCAGGGATTGAAATTAACATGAAAAACAAATCACTAATGGTGAGTAGCTCTTGCCAGGAAACTTAGGATCACTTGATGAGGAAAAATAGGGGGAAAGACTTGTGTTTCATATTTAAAGGGATAGTTTACCCAAAAATGAATGAAAATTTGATGTTTATCTGCTTACCCCCAGGGCATCCAAGATGACTTTGTTTCTTCAGTAGAACACAAACGAAGATTTTTAACTCAAACCGTTGCAGTCTGTCAGTCTTATAATGCAAGTGGATGGGAATCACGGCTTTGAGAGTCAAAAAAACATACACAAACAAAACCAAATTAAACCCTGCGGCTTGTGACAATACATTGACGTGTAAAGACATGAAACGATCGGTCTGTGCAAGAAACTGAACAGTATTTATATCGTTTTTTACCTCTGATGCACTGCAATATCTGAACTGTCTGAACTGTCCTGAGCGCGTCCTCGACAGCCGGCGCATGACGCGTCTTCTTCTTCTTTACCGCCACCTATCTCTCAAATGGACCATTGACACTCCTAGTTCAATTAGGAGTGTCAATGGTCCATTTGAGAGATAGGTGGTGGTAATGCACTTATAAGTCTGCGATCCGCCATAAAGCAAGAAGAAGATGCGTCACTCACGCGCCGGCTGTCGAGGACGCGCTCAGGACAGTTCAGACATTGCAGTGCACCAGAGGTAAAAAACAATATAAATACTGTTCAGTTTCTTGCACAGACCGATTGTTTCGGGTCTTTACACATCAATGTATCGTCACAAACAGTAGGGTTTAATTTGGTTTTGTTTGTGTATGTCTTTTTTGACTCTCAAAGCCGTGATTCCCATTCACTTATGTTATAAGACTTGAGTTAAAAATCTTCGTTTGTGTTCTACTGAAGAAACAAGTCACTCCATTCGGAATGCCCTGGGTAACACATAAACTCAATTTTCATTGTTGGGTGAACTATCCCTTTAAATGTCCCATGAATTGCACCACGCGTGAGCCGCGACCAAATTTTGAAACTCGAGGTGATGCTGACTCCACGCTCGGGTAGCTGACGGCATCACAATGCAATTGATTGAACCACCATTGATTCTTGCATTTTTACTCCCTCCCCTCATGACTCCGACTAAAACGTATCAAGTCAGGGCATTACAGAAGGAAGACAATCTGAAAGCTTCCTGTCATCTCACAGAGTCTTTTTCTTTCCCTTGCAATGCCTCCTTCTTTTTTGGAGTTGGCCCTCGTCCCTGCTTTGTTTCACGTCGTAACAGCGGAGCTGCTCCTCAACAAGCAACTCAGCACTGCTGCACTTAGAGCAATAATTGGAATTTTTATGGTTGAGAAAGCAAACACTTTTAATACAGGCAAAAGCCCTCATGCAGTCCATGTGGAAGACAGTGGGAAATCAAAAAGATGGATCACCCTAATCTGTGTATTGACATCTCTCATGGCTGAACAAATGGTGCAGTTGAGCTATATTCGCCTGTATTGATCCCCAGGCTGCTTAACATTCATGCCCTTGCTCCTGGAGGTTGACCACAGGGCAGGAGATTTGCACTCCAGTCCAGCCTTTCCAGGCCCACCAGTACCCCTTCCCCATCCTGATCTGACTCGTCTCAGCCTCATCTCATACACGCCAAGTAACTTATCAAGCAGTCTGAATTCCTGTAGAATCCATATCTTACATGTGCACTTCTCTGAAAGGGTGAAGACTTAATAATAATTATAAATCAATTAGAGCTGCTAGTAGTGTTTTAAAAATTCAAGGATTGTGTCAGCATGAATAGAATCCTTTTGAAAGCAGCCTTGAAGTGGACCTGCCTGTCTCTTTAAGAATAGAGAATTCTTATGATAATATGAGTAACAATAAGTGAATAATGTATATGTATGCACCATATATGGCACCATATTGTGTGCTTGTGTGTGTGTGTAAATAAATATATGTAAAGATATATATATAGAAATTAATAATTTGTCTTAACTGCATCTTCCTGAAATGTAATATCAGTGCATCCCTACATTGTAAACATGACATGCTACAGCATAGACGCCTGAGAACTTGTTTTGTTTTGTTCTTGTGGTCTCTTGTAAGGTCTCATAGGCAATTACTAATGACCATCCATCCTGCTGATGGGACAAAATGCAAATGCACTTTCTGGAGCTTTTAATGGCTTCCAACATGAGACCCCCCCCCCCCCCCCCCAGTATGGGTGGATGTAGAGCTGGAGAATCACAGCCATTAGCTATTTATTAAATGAAATGGCAGGGAGCCCATATGATTGGCTGGGTAATGGATCTTCTCATTCAATGCAATGATCAGCGCAGGATCCCGTTCGGTTTTTGACGGTGAGTCAAACCAGATCAATCCCAGTGTTTTATTTACCCAATCACACACCAGATTACCTCTCACAAGTGCACATTCATTGTGTCACTAATTGATAGGTGATGAGTTGGCCGAAAAAACACTCTTTTTCTTAAATTAAAGGGATTGGTTAACATCCTGTGCCTTTTTCGGTCTTATACAAGCACGTGGTCATGTAGTACCGTGGCAAGGCTGTTTGATCTGCATTTGGCACACCGCTGCACAGAGCTCATCTGAGAAGTGGGTCATACAGCATCCACCACATTAATCAGACTCCTGTTGTTGTTGACCTGAATGAGAAAATGCTTGGATCACCAAAAAGATGATTGATTGTTACAGATCCAGCCGATCCTAATGAGTCTTTATAATCTCTGCTCTGTTTATGCCATGACTGTGTATTTCACCAATACGACCTTATTTGCTTCCCCCTGAGGTTTTATTGTCTCCCTTTTTTCTTGGAAACGTCCTGCTAAAGAAGAATTTGAGGCACTCAGGGTTTTTGTGGCTTTTTTTATGCTAGTTTGGAGTGTGAGGTCAAACCGGGGATTCAGGCTGCTCCACAAGCTACTGTCCAATAAATAATTATAGCCAAATGGCACCTAGCATGCTATGTTAATAGAGGCTGAAATTGCTTTTGAAGGTCCTCATAAGTCCCCCTTATAGATTAAGTGCCTGCATTGGAAAAATAACAGCACCCAGAAGAAAATGGGTGAAAGTAATCAGGTTTAATGGACTCAGAAGCTCACTGCGAATTAAATAACCATTGATTTGTTGGAATGTTCCGGTTATTACCAAACGCCACTACACACACATCAGTGAGGCTGATGATATTGATGTTGGGGCCTTTTTTTTTTGGTCTTTATTGTATTAACCCCGCGTGAACTTGATTGTTCTCCAAGCTCACTCTTCAATTTATCAGTCCTGCAGATTAGAGGTGGACGGCTCCTTTAACCTTTGCTAAATTTAAAGAAAAGCTTCCAATGGTAAATAAGAATTATGGTAATGTCAAATTGGCAATGGCTTCCATCCCACGCACAAAGTGTAAGCACATATTTATGGTAGCCAGCGCCGCATATCTTATGGAGGTCATCAAGAAGTTCTTTATTTATTGAGTCACTGTGAAGGCTGTGACCATGAAATGGTTTCCGCTGGAGGAAATTCCTGCATTGAGATTATAGATCAAGAACACATCTACACTCTTTATGAACCCATTATCTCAACCGCTGGGACTTCATATGGGTAGTAATATCAACAAAACATGATCCTTTTAATCCATTTTAAACCCAGAATCTCGCAGCATATTGAGGAGATATCAAAACCCAGCACTGGTGTGCCAGCGAAACAAACGTCTGAACGCTTATCCTCCGTATGCAAGAGCTAAAGGCTTAGCCTGACGGAACAATCACCTAAAGCAACAATGGATGAACATCCTGAAACATTGCAACACTTTAATGTCGGATATATTTTTTATGTGTTTTGCTTTTTCGTGTTCAAATGAGACTCACCGAACCCTCTGAAGTGAGTCGCTGTACTGTGAGTGTTCATTGTGTTTTTACCTCTTTAATGAACTATATTTATATTTTATAAGCTTGTTATTCTGATTCAGACTGCTGGCTTTTAAAAGCCAATAGCAAGTATTGTGGATCTAGCCAGTATGTTAATTTGAAGCTGATGGTTTGTACATGTCTAAGGCCTTTAGTGCAATGTTTTTTTTTTTCTTGTAGGCATTGCATTCCATCGGTGTAGCTCTACAAGACAATGGGCTGTTCCTTCAGATTAGTCAATTAGAAGCTTGATCACTTGGACAAATATAGCAGCTGAACCACAGCATGTTTCAATCTTGCTGAGCTTTAGTTTAAAAATCCACCATTGCTTTAATTCTCTAAAGGCAATAAAGTCCATGACTCTGCCCCTCAACAAAAAATTATCGAACTCCCTTCAAACAGAATGAAACATGCTTTAATCTCAAGCAACATCCCATGCCAGCTATGCCACAAGCTATATTTAGCTTTCCAGAGGTTGACTGTTTGCCGCGGTGGAAAGTTATCTCTTACCATTAGTAAATGCGCAACGTTTGTACTTTGATATATCAATGCAGTGATATTTCTCCTGCCAGTGAACCCTGGGATGAACATGAGGATGGAGAGTCAGGAACTAGGGAGCGATCCTAAAGTGTGACCCAAGAAGTTCCCTTTGAGTGAGTGCAAGTGTCTGTCTCATGTTGAAAACCCCAGATGGATGATGAGATTCAGAGCTCTGAGATGTCACATCCCATAATGTGGACAAGACTCCTTTCATCTACTGCTGCTGAGTCTGAGGGACCCAAGTGCTTTGACACACTAAAATGAATGTGCTGGTTAGCCTGTAGCGAAAACTATAAATATAGTACAATTTAAAGTGTTTAATAAAGAACTAATAATGTCCATTTAAACCCACACACACACACACACACATATATATATTATATATATATATATAATATATATTTATATATATATATATATATTGCCCCCATATATAGGCCATATTATAAATCTAATTTCACTTAAGATAATTAATGCATACATATAACATATTTAAGTCAATATTTATATTATGTAAATATTTAAGATTTCTTTATTTAACTAAATAATAATAACCTTGCTGACCACCCCACCCAACCCCCAACAAAACATATGTGGTTTTTAGAGCCTATGCACTGCTAATTTACAATTTAACCTTATGAATGTACATAAAAAGACCATAAGCCTAAAAAGAAATATATCACTTAAGCAAAATATATATTTTTTAAGTTTTAAATAAAACAAAGATTATTTGAGGACCTGAAACATTTATTTTGTGTTACTTGGCTGTTTTCTTTGGTAATTAATTACTTAAATTTCTGTCAATTTATAATGAAATTGTTTCAAATTAATCCTACCCATACATTTTTTCTGAACATTTTGAATTTCCATAAATACAAAAGATACGAAAACTGTGACATTCAAAGCTATTAAACCTGGTTCTGTAGATGCATATATTTTGTTTGTTTCTTAACAGGCTCTTTGCCTCCTCCTGGTTTTTGACTCAATTCTGTAAAGCGATCTTATGGTGAGGCCAGTGTTTTTGGCCCAAATAGTAAGAGCATGCGTCAGGCCGTGTCGGTAGGGATGGTTGGTGGTGGCGGATGGGGACATAAGCCCGGCAGGTCGGCACAGATGATGGGTCCAGATGGAGAGGTACTGGGCAGTGCCAGGGGCGGAGGAACCACGAGGAGGGACCACTGCTCCACAGGCAGCACAGGGCCACTCTTTCCGTTCACGCCAGCTTGCACATTACCAGGCCCTTTGCTCTGAACTCGATTCGGCACCCGTATCGCACATGGTCTATACCAGATCTTTGAAGGACGCACAGCTAAGGACGCACTCGGAATGAGAAAGAGTTGCCCGTTCACAGAGAAATAAGTATGCCAAGACATGAACAGCAGATAAAGGGTGGTTTTAGTTAAAACGTCTGCTAATTGCTGCTAATGGGCTAATAATCACAACCGAGCTAATTATACGGCGTACAAAGGTCAATGTTTATGAATAAGCAACTTTTGCTGGATCAGAAACATTTCACTGGCACTAACAAGAACGACATGATATCTAGGACAACAAGCATGCCTTTGCCGTCTTCAGGGAGAGGGTATTGCTTTACCTGACTTTTACAGTAGAGAAAACCCCCCACCCCACATATCTTTTCAGCCAATTCTTCTTCCAGTGGTCCCTCTGTGGGCCGAACAGTTCTGGAGGGGATTCAAAGTTAGACAGATGGTTCCTCACAAACACCTCCTCCAGCACTTTCATCCCTCATCAAACTATTAATTCATCTGTGCGGATGAGTACATTCACATGGCGCCATCCGGATGAATATTAATGACATTTTTGATAAATCCCTACATTCGCTTTCCCAGTAACTCGTTACATGGTTCGAGCTGATTAAAATGAATCATTTACATAATTAACATATGGTTCTAGCATTGGCTTTAATATGCTGATTATCCCTATACTTTTTTGTGTGAAGACCGTGGAATTGAGACCATGGCAATTGTTTGAAGTGAAAATGGCGAACTCTGTGGAGGACATGACTTATTAGCCCGAGGGCCTTTGAGAAAGGTCTTCGAACATGTACTGAATACAGCAAAATATCACAAACAAAAGCCTTTTTTGTGGTCCTGACGTAGTGACGTGGCGTCCCTACAGAGTTTGGCTTTTCAATGTAAATGAGGATTACCGTTGAGAATGTGGTCTTCGTCATTGTTGTTGAGTTTTCTAGCTGTAATCATCTCCAAATCCATGTGGATATACATTTTTCACTACGCCGTGGGATCTGTAAAGTGTTCTTTTGACGGTGACTTTGTTACTAGTAACAGCAGATTATTCTTTGTGAATCAGTTTGTAGAATGATACCACACGCCGTCATCAGCGTAATTAAGAAGAGCAGCGCCAGAGACATGTACTGTGCGTCTTTAAAGCCGAAGCCTTGTACTCCGAAGAGGCCTCTGCAGAGTCTGACAAACATTTGCACAATGAAGGCAAGGCCAAACTTTTCTCACTTGTGGAGTAATTGGGGAGCACTTCACACCTTAGTCAGAGACAGTGACAGCACTTCACACTGCGCTGGAGAGCGGCTGCTGGGATTTCTCACGGCAGGTCTTAGAGATATCCCTCCCCTGCTGAAACTCTTGAACAGCGAAAAGACCGTTCTCACTCTTTTCCACAAGCCCCTCGCTAAAACACACCAGTGCCATCCACTGCACCGCCTCCATGACATACCGCTTCCTCAGGCCATTTCCCACGCTCCACTCCACAGTATTAATCAAGTGTTTTAGATTTAGACACATGGACATTGATACCACATACATGAGGTGCAGTGCAAAGTAACTATATGTGTTGTTTTGGACTTTTTGCAACTTTTAGTTGCAAAGTCGTACCGGATTTCAGCTCATTTTAATTCTACTTCCTTGCATTTATTCAAACTGAAATTCTTCATGGTTTTAGTAATTGAACTGAAATTAAAGAGGCATTATTAGTTCAATTCTGAATGGCGCACAATCCTGCTTTACGAATCCACAGGGGTTGCAGGGAGGTCTTGAAGTGCTGTAGTATGAAAACAAAATACGTTTTAATGAAATTAAGAGTTCCGTTTCGCATATCTAGCCAAATACAGAGAGATAAAATGACCCGGTTGGGACCATTTCTTCCACGGCACCTCTCTCTCCATGCCACACTCTTAGTCTGTGTCGAGATGCGACTGCGTACCTGTAGTCCTGTTCGATATGCAGCACAGCATTCCTCTCCTTTCTCCAGCTGGAGGTACTGAAAGAGGCATTTCTGAACCTGAGCCAAAGTATCTATGTTTTCACCATCTATTTTTCTTTGACAGGCATTATTGCCTATCAGAACCTGATGATTAAAACAAATGTGGGGTACAGCGTTTGTATTGTTGGTGCATTATGCAACTGTTCTCCACAGATGGATCTAATGAGAGCCTATTGACCTTTTCTAGCTCTCAATAAAAGTAGGCTAGCTAAAAACAAATCTTGAGATTTGGGCACAGTACGGATAAAAGGCTTGGCACAGAAATGTCATTTTCACCCATTCGCGCTTCACCAGAGGACCAGCGTCTTCCCATGCAGAATAAATGCTTTGCCAGTTAAAGTAGTTTATTCTTGGATCTTTTGTTTTGAGTGATCGGGAATGCTCACAATGGATTAGCCCTGTTTGGAGCTGTTTTCTGGGGCATGTCGCACATCTCCCTATGCACTATATTTTACAGAAAGTTTGATAAGAGAAGAAAGAGAGAAAGGAAGAGGGAGGGAGTTGGTGTAGATGAATACAGACCCATACACAGGAAGTATTACAGTGTGAGTGGGTAGGTTAATCCTCAATACTGGTGGCAGTGAATATGAGTTATTGTTGACACATACAGTAGTATTGAATATCCTTCATTATAAAATAAACTGAATCATTACAATCTGAGATTTGTAAATGTAACTTTTCTTCGTGGAAAACTGTAATCCCCAAACAAATGCAGTTATTTGCAGCTGAGCAACTCCAGCAATGTTTTCTCAGAAGAAATACACATTTCCTTTACTTTTTTGTGCCCAGCTTATTGAAATCTCAGCTGAACGGTTTTAATTGAGTAAACATTTGTTTGTTGCCAAAATGATGGATTGTTCTTGATGATACACTCTCTGTTTAATATGCTTACAAATTAGGCATGTTAACAGATGTTTGCTTGGCTTACACCTTGCCATAGTTCAGCCTCAAAATTAGCATTTGTTTATGCAACCTTGATTAGGGCAGCTATGCTCGCTCTTTCCTGATTTCTGCAAATTGCTTGAGGGAGCACACTTAAATATTGGCTAATATGAGATCATTTAATAACACGGTGGAGCTGCGTGGAAAATAAATTACCAGGCTACTAGTCAGTAGTTAAGCAGGGAAACATGTCCTGCATTTGTAAGTTGCTGTAATATGCTGCATACATTTGGAGTTCTGTTACATGGTGTATCATTAATCATTTTTAACTGGACGCAGGGTCTCGCAAACCAGTGTCGGAAACTTACCCTCTTCATACCCCAGCATATTGGTGAAACACTGCTAAGAGCAACAATTAATATGGTATGTCTCAAAAACTGAAACGTTCATCATGGTTGTTGTAGTCGCAGCCTGTGTGTGTTTAATATGGTACAATGACTTTCAGGGGGGTCAGCTTTTTGAAAAATGTCTGTCCTTTCTGTTTTATGTTTGAAGTAATTTTTGGACCACTTTCTGTTGAGGTTCATCTTACGCAAACCCAAACAGTTACAGACTAACTTGAAATCCAACTTTGATCATACAGTAGCTTGTTAATATCACTGACAGATAGGTTTTGCGATAACTGAAAATAGGGGTGCACAATATATTGGTACTATATTGGTTATCTTCCAGTATTAGTGATTTTTGTTTTAAATTCTGTTAAATATTTAATTGCCACAATGAATCAAACTTATTTTATTGTGTAACATATTTAAACTTTGCCCCTTGAAATTGTATTCTGTTTTTTTTTTTTGGTGCATGTGTGTGTGTGTTTTGGCATGTTTTAGACACTGTGGAATGTAATATTTATAAAATCTTTACCAAATCTTGATGAATATTCATTTTTGGTAACATTTCACAATAAGGTTTAATTTGTTATAATTAATTAACTATATTAGTTAACATAAACTAACAACGAATGATATTGGGGGTGGGGGGGGGTTGCGCTCAACCTTAATCAGTGGGGTCAGAGGCCCCCAAACCCCCCTGTAATTTGCATCTGGGCTACAACCATTTTAAACAGTGGTCCCATGTGTACAACATGTCACTCAATGACTATTAATCTTACAGTCTGCGGTCTCGTTGTCTCGAAAACACGCGCACACATGGACATACAGTGGGGAAAAAAAGTATTTAGTCAGCCACCAATTGTGCAAGTTCTCCCACTTAACAAGAGAGAGAGGCCGGTAAATTTTCATCATAGTTATACCTCAACTATGAGAGACAAATTGAGAAAAAAAATCCAGAAAATCACATTGAGATTTGTAAATATTTATTGCAAATTATGGTGGAAAATAAGTATTTGTTCAATAACAAAATTTCATCTCAATACTTTGTTATTTACCCTTTGTTGGCAATGACAGAGGTTAAACGTTTTCTGTAAGTCTTCACAAGGTTTTCACACACTGTTGCTGGTATTTTGGCCCATTCCTCCATGCAGATCTCCTCTAGAGCGGTAATGTTTTGGGGCTGTCGCTGGGCAAAACGGATTTTCAACTCCCTCCAAAGATATTCTATGGGGTTGAGATCTGGAGACTAGCTAGACCACTCCAGGACCTTGAAATGCTTCTTACGAAGCCACTCCTTCGTTGTCCGGGCGGTGTGTTTGGGATCATTGTCATGCTGAAAGACCCAGCCACGTTTCATCTTCAATGCCCTTGCTGATGGAAGGAGGTTTTCACTCAAAATCTCACGATACATGGCCCCATTCATTCTTTCGTTTACACGGATCAGTGGTCCTGGTCCCTTTGCAGAAAACAGCCCCAAAGCATGAGGTTTCCACCCCCATGCTTCACAGTAGAAATGGTGTTCTTTGGATGCAACTCAGAATTCTTTCTCCTCCAAACACGACAAGTTTGAGTTTTTACCAAAAAGTTCTATTATGGTTTCATCTGACCATATGACATTCACCCAATCCTCTTCTGGATCATCCAAATCCTCTCTAGCAAACTTCAGACGGGCCTGGACATGTACTGCTTAAGCAGGGGGACACGTCTGGCACTTCAGGATTTGAGTCCCTGGCGGCGCAGTGTTTTACTGATGGTAGCCTTTGTTATTTTGGTCCCAGGTCTCTGCAGGTCATTCACTAGTTTCCCCCCGTGTGGTTCTGGGATTTTTTTTCACAGTTCTTGTGATCATTTTGACCCACGGGGTGAGATCTTGCGTGGAGCCCCAGATCTAGGGAGATTATCAGTGGTCTTGTATGTCTTTTATTTTCTAATAATTGCTCCCACAGTTATTTTTCTTCACACCAAGCTGCTTACCTATTTTAGATTCAGTCTTCCCAGCCTGGTGCATGTCTACAATTTTGTTTCTGGTGTTCTTTGACAGTTCTTTGGTCTTGGCCATGGTGGAGTTTTGGAGTGTGACTGTTTGAGGTTGTGGACAGGTGTCTTTTATACTGATAACGAGTTCAAACAGATGCCATTAATACAGGTAACGAGTGGAGGACAGAGGAGCCTTTTAAAGAAGAAGTTACAGGTCTGTGATAGCCAGAAATCTTGCTTGTTTGTAGGTGACTAAATACTTATTTTCCACCATAATTTGCAAATAATTTCTTTAAAAATCCTACAATGTGATTTTTTCTGGATTTTTTTTTTCTCATTTTTTCTCTCATAGTTGAGGTATTCCTATGATGAAAATTACAGGCCTCTCTCATCTTTTTTAAGTGGGAGAACTTGCACAATTTGGTGGCTGACTAAATACTTTTTTGCCCCACTGTATATGCCCATCCCCCTGCTTTTTTGTCACATCAATCTAACGTGATCTGTCCTCTGGGTCATGTCAATGGGTCATGTCAATCTTCATGTTCTCACCCATATCAGAGAATGAGGTGGGGGGGGGGGTTTGCTGGAGGGCTGAACACCTCAGGATAGGACTCTAGTGTTATGGCACATTCAGGAGAGACAGGCTCCAGCTGTTCGGGTCTCAGTGGGCTTTTTGCCTGGCCTGGTTAAGAGCCTGCTGCTCAGGAGAGTACGGAGAGTGAGAGAGAAGTAATAATGCACAACCCCAGGTGCAGGATAGAGGAAGAGGAGGAGGAGGGGGAAGAGAGAACGAGGGCGTATGTCTCACTGTGGAGTACAGCCCCTCTATCTGTTGTACTAGCCTTTAGGTCTTTAGATCAACCCATCTCATCCTCTCTGTTTGACTTGGAGGTTTCATTTCTCAATCCCTTTTCTCCTCTCTCTCTCTCTCTCTTCTCTCTCTATCTCTCTCTCTCTCTCTCTCTCTCTGATGTACTCAGAGTGCAGTCTTGTATCTGTGAGTAGCCGTGCTCCTGCTGGGGCCTGGTGTAATTGTCCTGACAGGGTTATGGGAAATTGCACCATGTCAAGCAAAGCCGGTACACATAGTGACATCTGCTGTGTTGCTGACCAGAAATATCTGCTATTGCACCACATGCTGCCTACTGTAGCTTTGTGGTATGTAGGATATTTTATTTAAGTGTGCCTATCTGTTAGAGGTGTAAATATTTGCTTTGAAAATGATTTGATAATGAATGATAAATGAATTAAATCTGAAATGTTAATCTGAAGTAATCCAAAATAACAGAATTTATTTTAAAGGATTCATTTGAAAACAATCTTAATTTTATATGGGTGTGTGTGTGTTTATCAGTGAAAAAAATTATTTTATTCAGCAAGGACGAATAAAATTGATCAAAAGTAACAGCAAAGATAATATAAAAAATAATATAATTCAAATAAATGCTGTTCTTTCGAACTTTCTATTCATTAAAAAATCATGAAAAAATGATGCTTGCCATCACATGAATGTTTCATTTTAAAATATATAAAAATAAAAGAAGTTGTTAAATTGTAAGAATTATTTGTAAAATATATAATAGAATATTGAACATTATTTTACTAGTAGTAATCTATCTATCTATCTATCTATCTTCAAATATAACTAGTTTGTTTCTGTCATTGTGCTATATTCATTATAGATATGAGTAAAATCATTTTGATTATTTTGACCGTCAGATGTTAAAATTTATTTTTTTCCTGAATCCCCTGCATTCAGAGAGCTTTCTTCATGAATCTATGATAATGCATGCGCCATAGCTTTCCACCGGCTCAATGACATGACAGAGAATAATAATTCAGAGGATCAGGAGAGGAGAGGAAAGGAACAGAGAAAAGAAGAGGAGGAGAAGAGGGGAAGGGATGTAGGAAGACGAGAGAGAGAGAAAAAAAGAGGAGACACCTTGGGGTAATTGTGATGCAGTTGAAGATGAGGCACTTCAGGGATTGTGAGAGCTCACAGCGAGATGAAAAGCCACTCCGGGCCAAAGGTTGCTGTGAGAAAGTGACATCTGACTGAGGTTTAACCTCTCTCCCTCTCACTTTTACATTCCAAACGGTGACACTGAGCAGCGTAATCATCTGCTCAGCATTTCCCTTTTTTTAACCGCCGATGATAGCGCCAGATGAGAGGGGTTTTCTTCCGTTTATTGAATTGACGATTACTGTTATAGATACAGAAATATTATTGTTGCACTGAGTGGCAGAGTAAGTGTTGGAATGAGTGGAGTTATTTTCAACCCGATGAGTCATATGCATCTCACATAGAGATCATCTCCCTGAGCAGGATTTTGGAATGAGAAACCCGAAATAAATGTTTGTTTCTATTGTGGGGCACTCGCTTTTCCACAGTCTCGGTGTCCATTGTAATCTAATATGGGGCTGGTGGCCTTGCCGCAACCACCGGCCAAGCCATGCATTTCGTTGGCCAAAATTGCCGTTATGGGTTGATCAGGCTCCTAAAGCGCAAAAACAAAAGCAAATGTGTTGTGTAGGCTGCTGAGAATGAGCAAAGCAAATGAGCTGTGTTGTTGAAAAGCATTACTTCCTAATGCCAGGCAGTCTAATAGAGAGCCATGCTAATCATTTCGCCACAAGCCCCTCTTGGCACTCTGGCAGGTAGCGGCTCGAGAGGTGTGGGGAGCCAATTAAATTCCCCTTTTCTGAATATTGACCGGCTTGTTATCTGCGCTGAAGCCCTGGAGTCAGAATTGCTAACCTCGGCAGCTTTCACAAAATGCTTTTCAACTGCCCAGAATTATGTGTGGAAAAATGCTGAGGATGGCAGGATCAAATGTGCGGTTTTAGTTATCAAGCTTAATACCTCCATTTATTCTGGAGACTGTGTGAGCTGCGACAGGTTTTTTTTTTCTCCCTCCCCTTCCCAGGTCAGTAAAATGGCCTGAGGAGAAGCAGTCACTCATTCAGCGAGGATCTGCTAGGCACAGCGCTGTCACTCAGGCGTTGTGAGAGGCATTTTCCTGTGAGAGTAGTGCAGTTAGCCTCAGTCTCCCATAAGGCCCTGTACTCATCCCATAAAGCACTGCTCTCCATCAAATGGGGTGCATATTTTTTTCCTAAGTCATGGCATGTCATCATCATCTGTCAAAGTACTGCTGTAAAAAAAATTGTAACTTGCTCTCTCCATTGACCAGTGGCGGCAGTGAAGAATGAAAAAAGATACACAAGATGTACAGAAATATGGAAAAAATCAGACTGCCGTATGGAAGTGCGACAAGTTGTTGATTTATTATTATAAATTAATCATAGAGGAGCATATGGCACTAATTTTAATTTTAGATCTCAAATAAGAACATTTCACATTTTTGCGGCTGTGATGTGTCATGATATTTAAATGCATGTTTTAAAAAAAAAAAATTTCCCCAGTCTGTTTCTGCGTGTCATATTTTGAAGTAAATAAATATTGCTTATTTGGATTTAATTGGCCACAATGGGTTTGGTTGGAATGAAGCCTCCATTACTGTATATTCAAAAGAGCCAATTAGAATCAAAACAGTTACTGCAAGAAAGAAAATACAATAAAATAAATAACCTAGATAATGTTATACACACTGCTTTTCGGGACTGTTTGACGATTAGAAAGGTTAAAAGAGCAGCATTTACTTTAAATATAAATCCTTACATTTATAAATGCATTTACTGTCATTTTTTAATTAAGTTAATTCATCCTTGCAGAATAAAAGTAAAAAAAAAAAAATCTCACTGACCCCAAATTTTTGAAGGGTAGTGTATGTGCAGCAATATAACGAATAAACTGCAATATTTACCAACATATGTTTATTAAACAATGTTATGAAAAATGCCATGCAGGCACTGAGTGATGCAAATCAGAGTTTTGAACTGATTTATTAAAAGCTGGACAGTTTGAACAAATTTCTGGAAATTGCTGATGCTATTAAAACATCTTAAGTTGTGACTAGTGATGTCAACGATTAATCGACGACTGATTAATTGTAGATAAGAGATGTAATCGATTAAAGCTATCAATGGTTGATTTAGCAATTTCATTTTGGGGTGTGTGTGGCTCATGTGCAAAACACTTGGAAGCGACTGTGAGTGACGGTGACGGGGCTGGATCTTTTGCGAAAATAATTCACTAATGTACAAATTATGCTTTTAATGTGATCCAAACTTTAAAAGTACATAAAAATAGAAACAATACAAAGTCCTTCAACATGGAACACCCCCGCAATAGAACTGGTCGTACCCCATCACCCAGATCCCCGTGGTTAACTTATACACACCACTTCACTTATTAATTAATTGTTTCATATCAGGCTCTGCGCTTTGACAGGGCTGTGGGACTTTTCACATAACTTCATGTATTCTCCCAATATTCCAAAGCAAATGACACCGTAT
>JADLZN010000409.1:171514-196775 GCA_018155175.1 Sinocyclocheilus anophthalmus
AAAAAAGCTGAAAAGAAAACATGCAGCCAGTTTGTTATGGGCTGTCTGAGTCTGAAACTGTTATCCAGCGAGCTGTTTTTCTATGTAGATAGCTAGCTATTTGAATGAGACAACCTCCTATATTCAGATTTATTCACAGGTCTTGTGTCGAAACCCCTCATGGAATAGAAGGGGGGGGTGAGCAGTAGTTCATTATCATTTAAAGAAACACTGCTCGCTGTGTACAGAGGTGTTTTTGACAGCTAAAAAGGGTGTTGTTTTACACTACCATTGAAGAATTTTAACCAAAGTATGCTACAGACATTTCATGAAGACCCTAACGAATCATACCAACTTGTGTAAAATGGGCGTCCGATGTCCCCTTTAATGGACTTTGGTAGTATACTGCTATTGTCTAAATTGTTTCACAGTTTTGCCAAAAATGAGAATAAGTGCTACTGCTCCAGCTGTACAGAGCTGAGAATGAACTGCCTGGGAATTAAAATGTTCCATTTTTTCTACGTTAAGCTTTATGGTGTCTGTAACATGCTACTGAATTCCACAAAAATGAATTGTGATTTTCCTTTAGTTTGTAAAAAGAACAATACAGTTAGAACAGTCAGAATCTGTCCGTAGAGCTTAACATTTTTTTGAATATGGAACATTCATTTGATTTCAGTGCTAGATGCCATTTAAGTTTAGAACTTAAATACTGTAATTATACTGTAATAGCTTACCCAAAAATGAAAATTCTCAAAATTCAAACATTTTGATACCAAATCGTTTACTCACTCTCGTGATGTTCCAAACCTGTATGCATTTCTTTAATCTGTTGAACACAAAAGAAGATACTTTGAAGGATGTTGGTAAAACCAATTGGTAAATGGATTTGGTTGACCATTGACTCCATTGTAAAAAAAAAAAAACATTTCTCCCAAAATATCTGTCAGGGAACTAGGGTGAGTAAATGATGAATGAATGAGTTTTTGGGTAAACTATCTCTAAATGAAAGTGCATTCCTAAAGACCATAAGTGCTATTGCTGCAATTGTACAGAATAGAAAAAAGGATCTATTATGAAAGTTCTTGGCAATTAATTTTAGAGCACTTAACAACATCTATACATATTCCAATAGCTGCATGTATTAAAACAAAAGAGAACTTTCTTCTCTGTTAAAGTTTCCTTTTTCTCTCCTTCTAATGAGCCTGGCTAACATAAGCAGGGAAATGTATATTCATCCCTTAAAATGTAGTACCACTATGTAAAATACACAACAGCACTTCCAAAAAAGACTAAATGATTTCGATATTTGCTACGTACTTTTTCTTCTTGCTGAAACAGTGCATTTTCTATGAGAGAAAGTTCGTGAACAAACTACAAGCTTAAAGGGTTAGCTCACCCAAAAATTAAAAAATAGCCCACTGTCTGGAGCCCACTGTCGATTTGTGAGGACTGACACGGGACATGCCACCTCTGTAAAATACCTGAAACAAAGAGCGTTTCTTCACAACTGGCTAATTCTCTGTGTTATTTCCCATGCTGCAGCAAAAAATGACTGACTTTTTGGGCTGGGACGTACCCCAAGGCCTTCTTATGTCAGGGAAGCTTTCCTTTAATGCTAGAGGACTGTTGACACATGAACAGTCCACGAGGACACGTTTTAAAAGCGTGTCCTGAATGAGCTCGCTTTGAATGGCAGCGCACTACATTTGAGGAGAGAAAATGGAGGTCTGAGTCGGTCCTAGAAGCATTACTGTTCTTTTAGCGGCACTCTTCTGAGACCTCTCTTAAACCTGTTAGTGACACTTCAAGCTCGATTCTCGAATCAACTTTGAAAGCACCAGTTTTAGCATATTCTCTTGTTCTTTGTGTATTGAAAATCAACAGCGTTATCGAAGCTGGCGCCTCTTTCTGCAGGCTCGCCTTCGCTACTGACGTGCCTCAGTCACACCGCAGGACTGCAGTTGTGAATCAATACGATTCCTTAACCTGTCACACTCCCAGCATTGTCACAATACCAGTTTTATGAGGGTGATTTAGGCGTGGGCTGAGTCAATCAATCACGGAGAGGGGGCCGTGCTAAATGATCATTTGATGTGGTGAAGGATGGCGATGCAGGGAGATTGCTATGCCAGCTCCATACCTCAGCAGTAAGAAGGCGGGAGACACTGAGAACGAGCGTAGTCGAGACAAAGGGCAGGTGCGTGACTTCCTGTTGGTGCCTGGGTTCTAGGCCCACGCTAAAACCCAAACTCTGTTGAGGTAACATTTCACCCAAAAGTTTAAATTGTGTATTTATTTACTTACTTTTATGTTTTCTTGCAGTAGTTACACTCTCAGAAAAAAATTATCCAAACAGTACCCTTATAGGGACATCTTTGTACCTTATTTACCCCTAAAAGGTTCATAGTAGTACCTCAAGGGTACATATTACTGTTCTGAAGTATTAATACGCAACTTTTAGGGGTAGATAAAGTACAAAGTTGTCCCATTAATGGTGGTACCCCAGTGACAAGAGTACAGTTTTGCCCTTTTTTTGTCTGACAGTGTACAGGTCTTTTTTTTCCTCATGAAAACTGTACCTTTTAAGTAGAGCTTATATAGTCTTGGGAAATCATATGATAGCTTTGGGTGAGCAACAGATTGAATTTTAAGTTGCTATGTACTGACAATCCCCAGAGAGCTGTTCTCATATGCAAATGAATCAAAACAGAGTCAGGTTAAGTGATTTATTTGTGACTTGGATGAACGATTCATTTGTGACTTGGATGAACTGGTTCATTGAAAATATCGGACTCAAAAGGGTGATTTAACATTTACAAATGTGATATCTTATCTTATGAACACACCAATAAGAGCTAGGAGTGGATTGTAAGATTTTCAGTGAATATTGGCTTTTCAAAACCGAAATTTCAATCTGTTCATCACACAAAACGCAAAATCACAATTCTACAGAAGGCTTACATGTAATCTTTAAGTCATGTGGATCACTTGAATTCATTTCGAAGCTCAAATGCACCTGTTCCCATTTATTATTTTTATTGCATGAAAAGAGTGGCCAGCACATTCTATAAAATATCTCCTTTTGTGCTCCACAGAAAAAAAATAAAGTGACACAAGTTTGGAACAACATGAGGGTGAATAAATGATAAGTGTATTTTCAGTTTTGGGTGAACTATCCCTTTAAAGGCACCGGTTTCTCCACGTCTGTGCTTCTGCAGTGTAATAGATGTGGTGAGGAGCTTGAAGATTATCGGATTGTAAATACTCCTCAAAGCGGCAGGGTGGAGAGAGGAGGGTGGAGGCGCTCCCCGCAGCCTCGGCCCAGACAATGCAGTCAATTAAAATGAGATTGTGTGTGTGAGCGGAACGCACTGCAGAGAGAGAGAGTGTGTGTCGGTAATGCAGTGGGGGAGAGTGCATGAGCATTACGTGCCTGGCTCAGATCAGTTAAGTGATATTTGGGGGATTCTCCATCATGGCAGGCAGGCAGGCCAGCGGGCTGATGGCTTCAGCAGTTGGAGCGGGCTAAATTGAAGTGTTAGGTGGCAGAATTGTATTTTATTTTTAATATGCTCGGCTGTTAGCTGTGGAAATATTTTTTAAGGGCGGATGCGTACAAAAGGGATTGAAACCGGTGCAGTGGTCTTATCGTGTAAGACGGTATTTCTCAAATTTATAGCAGAGATCGTCCGCCCTGTCCCCACGACGCTTAAAGGGTTGCCGATGATTAATTAGGGCGAATCGGAAAGGCCATGCTTTTATTGAAGGTTTTAAAAACGTAACACTGTCATAAGAGGCATGAATGATTTTATTTCCTCCGTTTCCATTATACAGCCTAGCTAGCACAGGAACCGTGTTTTTTTTCTTCCCCTCACGCATTAAATGAAAAATTGCTTTCATCCTGCAGATATCAATAATGTGATACCGGGGTCTCCTAGAACAGCTATTAGATTACATTAGTGGAAATTGTGGTACAAAAGCCATGTTTACCATTAAACCGTAAAAGATGGGGGAAACTCTTGCGTTAATACTTAAAGCAATTCCTTTATTGCCTATTTACCTTTAATTGTGCTTGAGAGGAAGGAGAGAAATGAGCAGAGGGGCTGAAAGAGGTGGAGAGATGGCAGAAGAGGGTAGTTAAGTACTGTATCATTTGCAAATAACATTAAATTCAGGGCTGACAGAATTTTTCCATTTCTGTAATGGAGGGTCTGAGAGCGCAGCTATTGTTTTTTACGTTGACCCCGGCCAATGTTGGTAATGGTGGGCTGTCAGCCCCCCCCCCCCCCCCCCCCCGCTTCGTGGACACCTTATCATCATCTCGCACGCTTTTAGCCGGGAAATGAGTTCACTGTGAACACGGAGGGAGGCGGGTGGTGTTCATGTAAAAAAAAAAAAAAAACAAGACCTCAGCAGCCAGGGACGCAAGGTTCCTGTCTTTTCCCCATCCAGCCGTCCTACCTATCTGAACACCCCCTGGTGCCCCACCCTCGAACCAAAAAGGGGGGGGGGGGGGGGGGGGGGTTGAGTCCAAGTGGCTTGGCTCTGATAAATAGGTTAAGCTCCTATCTGTTAATTAGGCTATTCCAGATGTGACTAATTTACCAGCCATGGGCATACAATATGCTAAACACCAGGGAATTAAAGCAATGGAGAGGGACGCTTCCCATGTGCATTCTCTCTGATAGGACAAGTCATTTCAAAGCTCCAAAACCAACACAAGTTGCTATTTTAATCATTGCTCACCCTATCTGTTCCCACATAATAGTGCCTGCTCGAAATTAAAACATTAAAGGAAATTGAGATAATTGTCATTATCTGTAAAGTCGAAATCCTTGCCGGTTGCCGGAGCTGTCTGAAAATGCAAATTAGATTATTATTCAATTTATCACACTCTGAAGATGAGATAAACATGTTTGGGTTTGTATATATGTGGACGGATGGACATCCTGCTGGAACATGAGCAGGTCCGTGTCCTGTTTTGTGCGTCAAAGCCTGTGTAATTTTTTCGGGCCCCAGCAGATGCTGCCAAAGTGCATTGTTTGTAGAGCCAGGGATGAGTCGAGCATATGCCGGTGTTCTGCACTCGTTTTTCATCCTTGTGATTAGATTATCAGTTAAAATGATCAAGCAAACGAAATTATTCATTTGAGATGTTGAGATCAGACGGTATTGTAGGTAGGTCAATGACATATAACAATGTCCATGATAAAGAAACGGAAAAATCTGGTTTAAGACATGTCCCAAGTTCTTAGAAACATGTACTCTTTGCATTTTTTCATGTTTTTTTTTGTGTTGCAGTTTAAAAAAAAAAAACTTCATACATTTTAAAGAAAAGTGTGAATTTAATAAACATACCTTCCTGAACCTGAAACCATGCGAGATGCCACAGTTTTCAGTACTTCTATTATTTTTATTAATTTCTTTTACTATTCAGCCATTTTTACATAAAATCATGAATTTCTGATGTTTTCTTTCATTTTGTGGGAGCACATAATGTTTTACGACATGGTCTAACCATGCATTGTCAAATTAAGGTCTTCTCTATCATATACCTTAGTTTACTATTTATAATACGTTATTATTGAAATATATTATTATTATTACAATATAATTTTTTTAAAGAAATAATAATAAATTATTATATCAAACTTATGTCTTTCTTTTCAAGAATTTCTTTCTTTAAATATGTTTTCTTCTTTGTGATATCCGGGTTTTACTATGTCCACCCAACAAAATATTTTAATAAATTTTAATTCATAAAGAAAAAACATGTTAATCATAGAAGAGGTGTATTCAGGTCATTTTATATATACTGTGAGAATTGCGTTTTTGAATGTATTCAATGTAATCAATTCATATATAAAAAATTAATAAAGAAGATAGAAATGCTAGTTATGGTGCATTCAAGGTATACTTGAATCAGTTCATGTGTTCACTGTAAACCAAACATGACATGTCCCGATTATTCTGCACAGAAGAACTTTGGATGCCCCCGGCCTAATGTAGCGCTCCCGAGGGCCGTCTCTCTGATTCTTCTGAATGAGGCGTCTTAATTGCAGACATCACGTCTGTGCTGTTCAACACTAAGCACTAGGCTACTACATGTGGTGTTAGCATTTACATGTTTCCTGGCACATACGAAGCCTCTTACGGCGGCAAATCTCGACTCCTTTCATTTGAAGCCCGACTCCACAGTCGTCTGATAGAAGTGGGTTAACGTGATCCCTTCGGTCATATTGCAGTTGCTTGGAAGAAGAAAGTCCCAGAGTGTCTCACATAATCTGTTTTTCCCTGACTCTCTCTCTCTCTTCGCTCAATCATATATCTCCTGCATCCTTTCCTTAATTAAAGCATCACAGAAATACATGAATAAGCAACTTGCTGGTAATAAGTGTCCCTCTGCACAGATCTCATTTCTTTGTGGTTCCTTTTAAAAGAGTGCTACTGATCTTGGCTGTTAGACGGTCGGGCCTATTATGGAGATGTGTGAATGGCCAGCAGGCATGTCTTACTGGAATTCCAGAGTGTGTAATTCTGCTGTAGTCTCAGAACTTGCCAAGCAATCACTCCAATGTAATTGATAAGATTCAATTTATTTATATGAAGCATTCTGGATTTTTTTTCTTTTTTTTTTGAGCATATGATTCAAAGAGTTACTGGAATATAGGACATCTGAAATTCATTGAATTAAAAAAAAAAAACAGCGCAGTTTAAAGTCGCTGGGTCCTTTTTTTTTTTAAATCCTAATGGATTTTCGGCTTTTTTTCTCATTTTGTCTCTCCTCGTTGAGGTATACCTATTGGGACAATTACAGCCTCTCTCATTCTTTTTAAGTGGGAAGAACTGGCACAATTGGTGGCTGCTAAATACTTTTTGCCCCACGTATTGTTGCTGTTGGGCTTCCTTTTTTCTGACCTGAGCAGTGTGCTCCACGGGAGTAATAAATTGTAAATTCGCCCACGAGGGGACCAAATTTTCATCGCAATTCAATTGAAGATATTTCGATCTATGATTGTCACACAATGAATTAATCTACATCGTCAAATTCATGAGAATGAGAGCTTTCTTGTGATATATATGTCTTGACTTTTTTGTGAAAAATATATAAAATACACATTCTTCATAAAAATTATTCGCAATGGTTAGGCGGAAATTCGTGTGTGGGACGAATACAATTCGAAGTTATTGTCTGCTTTAGAAATAAAATCGTTGTAAAGAGGACACTCCAAGCTTTCAAATGAAACCCATATGGGCTGATACAATATAAGGAAGGCTATGTAAATGAAGCATAAATTTTTTTACGTGATTTTGGACTTATCCGGGTTTCGCAGAGTTTAACTGGTTTTTAAAAGCGATGTTCTCAACTATTAGATTTTGCACCTCAGATCCAGATTTTCAAATAGTTGTTTATCTCGGCAAATATGTCCTATCCTAAAAACCATACAGCGGTGGAAAGCTATTCATTCAGCTTAATTTGGGTTGTATAAATCTAAAAAAATTGACTCTTGTGACTGGTTTGTGGTCCAGGGTCACATATACTACAGCAACTGTACTGCTCTCGTGGAGTCAAAGGTTTGAATCGTGTCTATAATTTCCCAGTAATTTACTATTGCTAAGCTTAGGGTGACCATACATCCTCTTTTTTCCCAGATATGTTCTAGCCGGGATTTCAAAGTTGTATTTGTATTGCTTTGAGTGTTCTCTGTAGATCCCGCCTCCTCGCATGCCACGATTGATTGATTATTCAATGTCAGCACACTATTGGTCAAACTGCTTTTCAGACATTACCTTAAGCAGGTATGAAATTAAAGAAAGCCCAAACCCGGACATTATAGGCAATTTAGAAATCCCAGCCAGGACATGTCCAGGAAAAACAGGACATATAGGTCACCCCCTAGCGATGCAGTTGCTAAGGTGTTTGGAGTGTTTTATCACGTTTCTAAGTGAGTTAAAATGTTTATAGGGTGTTTTGGTTCGTTGGTTGGTTACTGCCTTACCTTCTTTAGAGAAAGAAGAAAGGTGTGCTATCATTTTTCAAAGCAGATAGATAGATAGATATTTCTTTTTAGCTACTTTTTATCAGCTGTTAATCATGTTTTATATTGTTAAATGTTGATCAAATCTGTGCGAAAGAGTTCAAGATTGAACAGATGAAAGAAGACTGTGTTGACATTATTCAAGGATAAAATATGAAAAGATTTCGAGGACACAGCACAATTGGCAAAAATGTAACTCTATATACTCAATGTTTGTTGAACTTTCATTTTGTTGCTAGGTTTGTTGGGATCAGCGGCGGAGCAGTTGGGTCAAGTGAATCTGGAGTCTCGGGGACTTGGCGAGTTTATTAATGTCTCTAGGCACAACCTCCTGACCCTGTCAAATCAAATCTTCTGTGTGCTGATCCACATCCTCAGAAAGAACGGCCTCAGATGATAGATTTTGAGTGAACTGCAACCCCTTCAAAATGACATGTACCAAAGTGCTCTCATTGCTCAAAAGCCAGTTAACCCCCATCGCCTTTTTGACACAAAAGCAAGAGACCTAGAGTGCCATTGTGTTTTTGTCCACTTTCCACTATATAAAAGACATTTGTTTATAAAACACATTAGCCCACATTCTCAGATTGTGTCCGCAGGCGAAACAGCCCGTGTCTTTTATTGCAGTGAATCGGGTCCCTCAGCTTTCGGCTTTTTTGGCCTCTGTATGGCTTGGAGGACCGTAGGTTTTGCTTTGTATTCAGCTGGGCTTTTTTTTTCAGTGTGTGATGAACCCTACTCAACAGTGTGTTAACTGAAATGGGAAGTGACAGATTCACTAAGGGATAATCTTCCTGCCAAAGAAACAGATATTACCCCTTGCTTGCACATTACAGTGTGGCCCAGCAGGTAGAACTGCGAGACCCCTAACAATACAATTTGTATTGATTTTTGTCAAAATAATTTAATGAAATGGGCTCGGTGTTATAAAAGCGCAGGGCAGATTTAGTATTGCGCTTTTTGTTTAGTGTATGCTGTAGGAAAAACATAAATATACACTGTAGATTGCTCACAAGGATGCATTTAAATGAATCTGCACAATGCTAATTTTATATGTGACCTGGACCACAAAACCAGTCTTAAGTAACACGGGTAAATTTGTAGCAATAGCCAAAAAAACATATTATGGGTCAAAATTATAGATTTTTCTTTTATGCCAAAAATCATTAGGATATGCCAAAGTTGTCACGGTAAGATCATGTTCAGATATAATCCTATATATAAAACTATATTGCATTGCTAAGAACTTGATTTGGACAACTTTAAAAGCGATTTCTCAATATTTTCTCAATATTTTTTTTTTTTTGCACCCTCATATTCCAGAATTTCAAATAGTTGTATCTCAGACAAATATTGTCCTATCCTAAAAAAAAACATACATCAATGGAAAGCTGCATAATCTTAATTTAAAAAAAGGAACCTTTGACTGGTTTTGTGGTCCAGGGTACATATAAAATTCAGTAAAAAAGAATGTGAAATGTTATCACAATTTAAAATAACTTTTTTTCTCTTTAAATATATTTTTATTATTCTTAATTTTGAATGCAGTCATTTCAAAGCTTAATTTTGAGCACCCGTTACTTCAGTTTTCAATGTGTGGAAACCATAATGCATGTTTTTTTTTGACTGTATGAATAGAAGATTCAAAAGCATTTATTTGAAATCACTTTTGATACATTTAATGCATCCTTGCATTAATTAATAATATTTTTAAAAATTTGTACTTCTATTTTTGTGACATACAAGGCTGTATGTTAGAGTAAAGGAGATAGGAAAATGAGTTAGAAGTATAAATAATAAGTATAAATATACTGTATATAAGGTGGATTTAGAGGGTTATACTGAGGTAGGACGAGATGAAGGAGCTTGTGTGATGCTCTGTGAGGTGTGAGGAGTCAGGGGTGGGCGTAATGGAGAGGGGGAGGGGCCAAGCCATTAGATAAAGGGTTCATTGCTGGCTTTAATTAAATGGTGACTGTGGTCTGAGTGGAGCGGGAGATTGGATTGTATGACATATCTCTAGCCTCCGCTGAGAGCTCACATCAGCTGTTTCAAAGATATCGGGAACGGAGCATAAAGTCAATTACAGCGCCAACAGTGAACAGATAGAAGAGGAGAAAAACACTCCCAAATGCTGTCATTTGAGAGCGTTTCAGACACGTTTATGACAAACTACATCGAAGGGGGTTTTGGGAGCAACGCAGGTGGACGTGGAGCAATTTGGACGTCGTCAGGTTGATGGTGATGCAAGGCTGTCGAAAGGAGCCATGCAGGAAAGCCTTGTGATTGGGAGCTGAGATTAGTCTTGGAAGGCAGGTATTGTTTGCGTAGCGCTCGCCGCAGTAGATTGAAAGGTACTTCAGGTGCTCCAGGTCACAACTTCACCCTCAAATTATTTCAACGAGGACTTGAGGAGCCCTTCAGCACTGCTCCCGAGGCCCTCTCGAGTCTGAACTCAACGAGGCAGCGGGGAATTCACAATATGCTGGTATAATCAGCGCAATTAAAACGGCTACACTTTGGCATGAGATAATGCTAAAGAAATCCTGTTTGTGTGCGTTTTTCTTTTTTTTTTTTCTTTGCCATTTTGTCAGTGCAGTCTGTTCAGACCAGTGGTCTGTTGAATTTTGCCTCAGCGAGAAGGATGTTAGATGTCGATTTCCTCAGGGAAAGTGCTTCAAATGTATGAGCCGTGCTCTGGCCGTTGTTTATTTTGTTTGTCTTTGAATTACTTGATATGGTTGTCACAAATATGAATGTCACGGAAGCGGATAAACAGCTTTTCAGGATCAGATCGAAAATTGTGATTAAACTTCAAAAAATAAACAATTTTTTATTTTATTTTTTCAGATGTTTTTCACCGCAGATTGCAGGTCATACATCTATGTTTTGACAGTATAATTGATTTTCTATTGATGTAGTACCCAACTGCTCTTATCCTTAATTATATCACTGAATTTAATGGCAGAAAATAAAAGTGAAGGGATCTCCGTAAGCCCAGTGAGATGAAAAAGAGCCGACGAGAGAACCATCAGCCATCGCCCAGAGCTGTCCTTGTGAAACAACACTTATGGATGGTCTTTTCACTCTACTTAATCTACAAAGTAGAAATATTTCATGAATATTGATGGGATCTGGACATGTTTTCCAGCATTGTTTTTCTTTCCAAACTAGCTAATTCCAAGGTCCCCGTCTGGCTTTGCTTGTTATCAGGCTATGCAGTGTACATAAAGGCACATTTAACCTGTGATTAATCTCAGGCACTCCAGCGCTGAGCATTTGTAATGTGATAGAAAGTTCTGGATGAGCTTCAAGCCAGGTTTGGATAAAGGCCTCCATGTGCGTCGCGGCTGAATGAGACAATCATTTTCAATGGGCTCCCATTGCTCGCTTTTACTCTTCGAGCCCCCTCCTTCCCCACGTGGAGCAGCGAGGATTCAATGGAATGAATGTTTGTTGATTTCCCTCTGAAATCAAGAAGTAGATTAGTTTGAATTGGTGGGGAATGAGGTGAGGAGGCTAGGTGGCTCGCTATCGCCCGAGCCCGTTTCCCATTTCCTGTGTGTGCGCACTGGAGGTGTGAGAGAGAGGGCAATGGTAATTACCGTCTGTTTATCTGGCGCAGTTATGCCACTGATTCACATCCACGCTCCCATTATCCCGCAGATCAGCCGAGCAGTTTGTGTTTGCGTTCGGAGAGTATCAGATTCCAGATCTGGCCCAAGACGTTACAGAGAGCGAGAGACAGAGATGTCACATCTTAACCTCCCTCTCATACTTTGTATGAGCTTCTAGTCCATCTTGTTCATGGTGCTTTCCTTTTTTTTTTCGAAACGTCGAATAATGAATTTGATAACAAAGGGAAATGTGGCAGCCTTCGCCGGCCTGACTGAAGTGCTTAATTAGCTGATTACAACGAGCCAGGATTGGCCTCTCACCGCTCACATTCGGTCTGCGATTTCACATGACTGTCCCCTTGCCACATCCAACTGACTGTTCATAGCCCCCTGTGGTGGCCGCTTTCTCAGCCAAAATGTGAAATTACTGTGGCACATCCAGCCATTGAAATGAGCAGCCCCAGTCTGGATTAAACCAATCTGCACACAAGACAATAAACCCGTCACTTCTATGAGTGTGGTGGGATTGCTCTTAGTACACTTCGAAATTACTCTTCAAATATGCTAAGGATAGGTCCGATTGGCCAGCTAGTTGACTAGCTTTTAAACCATGAACTGATGTTAAAGATCAAATCCTGAGCATCCAACAATGGATTTGGTTGAATCATTACCATAAAATAAAATGTATTATATTATTATTATTATACTTATAAGTGTTGGGTGTGTTGTAGTTGTACACTTTAGTATAGGGACCAGTTTCACTTATTAACAGTTGGTATAGCATGATTATTAATAGCATATGCATAATTTATTAAGTACTTATAAAGACTATTCTGCGATATATTCTTCATCCTAATCCTACTCACTATCTGAACACTTACAATTACCTACTAGCAGTAGTAATTAGAAGTTTTAATACATAGTTATAAGAGCGATAATTGGACCTTAAAATAAAGGGAATAATAATAATAATTATTATTATTACTACAAACCAAATAATATAAACATTGTATAAATTTATGCAGAAAAGTAATCCTAAATTGATTAATGCGTCTTTAATCAGTTCATCAATTAATAAATTGGATGTCATTATTATTAATAATAAGATCAATAATAATTTATTTACTATTATTATTAGCAGTAACAATTGGCTGCTTAATGACCCACCCATTTTTTAAATGTTGTAACACTGCTACTACAGCAATTCACATGTAAATTGAAATTGGTTATTGTGCTTAACTGCTTTTTTATATTTATTTATTCATTTATTTGTTTATTTAGTGTGTGTATGTGCTTTGCACCACAGGTTTTGTATTTTTACTATATCGTGTTAAGTAACTTTTAAAACCCCTCATAGTGTTCCTATCTTGTATGACTTTCTTCTGTGGAGCACATTTTGAAATTTATTTTGAAATATGTTTCTCTTTTTTGTCCATACAAATGAGAGTCAAAGGTGTTTTGTTTGTACCCCAACATTCTTCAAAATATCTTCATATTTTAAAAGTAGTTTTTCACATCCGTAAAATAAAGTGATCATAAGAGTAACATTTGCGAAGCCACTGTCTCAACGGCCATCGTCTTTTGTCGCAGGGCAAAATCTGAAAGGCGGCAGACGGTTTTAATCCACAGACCGTTCAACACGACGTAGCGCTGGTGGAGACGGCACGGTTGCGCGCGGGAGCGAAATAAGCCTTTCCTCTGCATCAGCTTTTTCGCTCTTGCAGACTGTAACACAAAACTACATTTAAAGCATCAGATTTTGTGGGGCCGATGTGCAGCCTCAATAATTGATGAGCTTGGCTGAGTGTGGAGGTTTGGAGACTCGCTTCGCTTTACTGCAACGCCAGAGAAAAAGAGAGAGGTGAAAGTGTTAGATATTCTCTCGCATGGTGTAGGTTGTTATGCTGTTCCACCCACACTTTAGAGCAAGTGAGCTGTGAAATGTATTCATTGTAACATGGAAAATGGAGGCAAGGAATTGCCTATAATGTCTGAACAGCAAAGGGCGACAGACCAAACATCACCTGCCTTATTTTCACTGTGTGTGTGTGTGTGTGTGTGTATGTGTGGTTCCTTCTAAATTGTGGTGTGTGCGTAGTTGTGTTTTTCCTCTCGAGTTTAAATTATTATAGGTTTGGGAAATAGCAGCAATTCATACGATGTGATTTGGGAAGGAAAATTGCCCACCTGAGTGACCCCACCGCAGTAGGATAAAATGGGAAGGTCAGCTCAAATTAAAGTTAGAGTGCATAACTGAAGGCCGCCTTGCTGAGCCTAAGCAGTGTCCTCATCCAGCGCCTGCCCCTTCCTTTCATCCGCTCCTCATCATTGCCTCCTCTGTCCTTCGGCCCCACACTTTTTTAGCTCCTGTTTGTCTTTTATCCTCCCTCTCTTCCCACACACCTGTGATACCGAAGGCAGCTACTGTATATGGTACCTCAAGGGCGAGTCGGCACAGTAAAAAAGTGGGTGGCTGACAATGGATAGGAATGAGGCACTCCGAACCAAGGAGTGTGCCGTTGGCCCCTCCATCTGCATATCTCGCTCCTCGCGCAGCTGCGAGGAAAGCTGCCCTGATGAATAAACACAGAGGGGGACGTGTCTCTGGGATTATTAATCCCATCTTCTTCTCTCTCTCTCTCTTCTCTCTCACACACACTTTCATATCTATCTATCTGTCTCCTCCCTATCCTCCTCCTTTCCCTTCCCTCGTTCTTTCTCTGTGTGCTTACCCCTTGCGCGTGGTTTTTTTTTGTTGTTTCTTGCCTTACTGTTTGAAATTATCCTTTTCCATTCAGTGTGAGAGTGCATGAGTGTTGCTTCATGGAGCTGTGCGGCCGCTGTTAACACTGCCTGGTAGCTATTCTTCCACACAAGAGCTCTCGCATCACGAGGGGGTGAGTTGGTATCTATTAAAATCAATATAGTGTCGTGAGACCCGGGGCGAAGGCAGTCGGGGGGGTTTCTAATGAAATTTTCTATCTGAGTATATGCCTGCATCTAAGCCTGACCTACAAAGGAAAGGGAATTTCTCGCTGAGGACTCCAGTTGAGCGCCGGTGCGTGGTCTGACGCTCGTATTTGTGTGTGAGTGTGTGTGTGTTAATGTCAGAGAACGCCTGGGTCTCATAGTGTGATAGTCAGCTAACAGAGCAGCGAGTTGCTTTTGTTGCTAAACACCAGGCATGCTTTTATCAGAGCTAATGGGGATGTGTGTGAGAGACCTTGATTTTGCTGGGGGAATGGCAATGGGATGGAAATGCGAGCTAATGATGGGTAATTGAAATAGCGGGGAATTATAGTTTGTTTTGTTGATATTCTCTCCCTCTCACTCGTTCGCGCTCCCTCTTTGAACCTTTGTTGGAATATTGATGACTCTCTCAGGCTGCAAAAATGATAATGATTATAATGACATCTGCATCGGAAAGTACTTACGAGAGCAATAACAACTAACAATTGAACTTAACGCACTTTATGTGACACACTCGGGCCGTGACTTGACTCGCACATGAAGGGACGCTTGTGAATTGATGTTCGGTATGGATGTGTTTGATTAAGTGTGTGGATTTACTGCAGAAGAAGGTAAAAATGTAACTTCTGACGCAGCATTGGGTGTCTACCACATGGCTGTGTTTTGATTGGTTGTTAGAGCGGGACATAATTTGTGGGAGGAGTTTTTATTTACATTACATTTGGACTGCAATTGTTCTTATTAACTTCAACTAAGATCCTTTAACTGTATTTGATTAAATGTGTGAAATCACATAGTTGTTCAGTAGTAACAGTTAAAACTGTTCAAAAATAGTTTAGATGGGCTGTTTTGAGTGTTTGCTAAGTTGTATATTATTATTATTATTGTTCTTTTTATTAATATTATTATATAGTTTTTATTGACATTTTGTGGCATGTAGCTAAGTTGAAATGGCTATATTTCATTGGCTGTTTGTGTGTAATATCAGTTGTGGAAAGGGTTTGGAGTGAATTTGCTCGTTTTGAATGAAATAACAAATGTTTCTAAAAATGTGCATTGTAATAAGCAAACACATGTCCCAAAAATGTACATTAAAACTTGTACACTCATTTCCAATCAAAAGAGTCATGTGTAGACACTGAATGATATTTTTACACTTTTGCAAACTTATCCTGTACAAATACTTTGTGATTCCACATATTTATTGAAATGCCAGTTACAATGTTTGCTAAAATGATTAAATGCGAGGAATCACATATTTGTACAGTACAGGTAAAAAAATATTGCTTCCAAGATATCATTAAATAACTGTTTTAATTGGCTGTTCACGTGAAACATCATTTGTGGGAGGTGTTTACTGATATGCCACTTGTTAAACATTTACAGTCATTTAATAGTTTTATATACATTTTGGCAAATTTTTGGGGGATTTGATTAAAAGCAACATTATTCAGTTTCAATAGCTGTGTTTTGATTGGACAATATTAGTGATTTTACATATTGTAAAAAATTTTTTTTTTTACAAAATCTGTTGTAAACGAGAGCTCATTTTCAGATTAAAACGAAGTTAAAAGATTTTCCCCCTCACTTTTTGTGTGTGGTTTAATCTCCCACACTGTAGTGCACATTGTCTCCCCCTCTATCGTCCTAAAGAAAACATGATCCTCTACATAAGCTGACATGTCTTTTTATACCCTCATTACATTGTTTTCAGTAGCTTTGTTCAGTCGAAATGATTTTGGAAGAAATAACAATGGCAGGAAAAAAGCAAAAAGAGCAAGCGAGCGAGCGAGGAAGAAGGAGAGAGAGAAAGAGAGAATACCCCACATTCTGTTTATGTAATTTAGTGAGTCATAACGTGGGTGCATGAGGCATTATGCAAGTTCTGGTTGTGCTTTGAAAAATTGGTTATCTCCACAGCACCTACATGGCACACAGATGGATGCGCTTCAGTTGTGGTGCGCCTGAGCCCTGGCAGTGCGGGGAGCCAGGGCGTCTCAAAGCAGGGAGCCCTTCTGGAGGAGGACAGGCCTCTTTTTCTCGAGCCGTCAGAGCTTTGGATTGGTAAATCCTGTGGGCTTGACCGAATAGAGGAAGTGCAGAGCTACATGAGGGTGAATAATCATAGTGTGCAGGAGAGGGGATTTCGCAGGGCACTGCATATGCCCTGTGCCTACAATTCACCCCGCCACTCATTAGATGCTGAATACATCATGCAGATTTCTGCCAGTCCTCTCATTTCAAATGCAGCTCCTCTTGACAGAAATTAGAAAAGAGAATATATAATCAAAGTGATGCTGCTGTGAATGCCATTTTTTCATGTTTTTGTTTTCTTTTAAAAGTTGATTCACATTAAAAATAATCTCAATCTAATTTTAAAAAATATATTTAATATAAGTCAACAAATAAAAAAAAGATGCTCAAAATAAAACCTAAAACTGATTATTCCCCATGACTTAACAAAGATCCAGACTGTTCAAACACCATGTACGTCGGCTATAAAATATCCCCAGGCGCAATGATTATACGTTTCATTGTTCAGTATGAAGCGTATAATCACAGTATTATTCTCAAATAAATATGTTTAATGTAATTCAGCGCTAATTCACAAATTCTTGGCCAAAAAATGCTTTCTAAAATGAAAACAAGTGCCCGTTTTGCGCATCTAAAAAAAGATGCTGAAAATAAAACCTAAAACTGATTATTCCCCATGACTTAACAAAGATCCAGACTGTACAATCACCATGTACGTTGGCTGTCAAATATCCCTGGGCCGCAATGATTATATGTTTCTTCGTTTGGAAAATGCATGGCTCTTAAGTGTGAGAATGAAGTATAGAGTTAGATCGCTCCCTCTTTTATTTCCCTTGGAAGCTGGCGAAGGGTTGCTGCGTACTCTTGTTATCGTCAGTTATCGGGAGTTAAGTGCTGTGTGTTGAGCACAATCGGAACGTGTTTATTGCGGCGATTATGTAACTGGTTATAGTCTTAGCCTGTCCTGTGCTGCCGAGGCCTTGCGACGCACATTATGCTAGTTGCTAGCGTTGCTGTTTCGCTGGCGGCAGGGCAAAGGGAGGGGGGAGGAGGAGGGTGTCGGGGAAACCTCACACCGGGCATACGGCGTTTGCTATCGTTTGTGGAGTGGAAATAGAAACGTAGCATTCCGCCGCACGCCGGTGTGTCATACTCGTATTGAAATGATAATGGAGCACATGCCGATGTAATGGGGGCTCCGCTCTCAACCCCACAGGGAGTTGAAGGAGAATACCACGGTCGATAGTTCTGCACAACAAAACAATACAAAAACTGCTCTCCTGGCGATACGTATAAATGCTGCCTCCTTATTGTTAACAAGACGCCACGTCCTAGGCAAAGGAGCCATTAAAGAAAACAGTGGCTGTTATTAAGTCAATGACTGAGTGAAGCACGCTGGGGGTGATAAAACGATCATATTAATACCTTGAACTCTCGCTTTCACTAAATGGGGCAAGTGTATATTGCTTTGTAAACATTTCCACATCAATAGTACGGTGCCACAACAAAAGATAAACCCCAGGTTGAACAAGGAGATAAAGCGACTGTTTCACAAGATTAAATAGAAAGTGATGCCAGCTTGGCAGCCAGGCCGTGTGTTGCATGGATTATTTATAATGGGAGCAAAAAAATAATGCAAATCATACAATTATAAGCCGTAAAGCCAAGTATTAAAATAAGAGAGCAGAATTAAGGCCTTCAGCTGATGTGATGAAAATAAATGAATTTAAATCTAACATTTGCATTTTGGCAAAAAATAGTCAGACGTGAACTTTTGTTTGTGTTCTGCATGAGCTTTTTAACGGGTATCTGTGTTTTTAATCTCTGTCCTTAAAGCACAATAGCTTCACGCCTGCTTTGAATATTGTTTTGTAAATTTTTCTTTTGTAATGTATGACATGGAGGAAATTAGCTCATAAAGAGTCATGAAATTTCTCCTACATGAAATTGTGTGTTGTTTGTAGATCTCTGTGTTGTAAAGAAGGCCTCCATAATCAATTTACTTCAATTTGTAAACACACAAATGACACTGCACCAGCGCAGATGTTATGAACCCAACAGAAATCTTCTAATACCTTGTATATCTAATCTTATTCAAATTAGAAAGCATGTCTGCGCCTTGCTTTTGTAGTGAAAAAGCATGAAACGGAAGGAAGCATTCGACAAATGCGTTATTTTTGCATAAGTAGTGCGCAAATGGCTTTTTTTGCATTTAAATTGGTTATTATTAAGTAGACGTTTAATATCAAATGTACTTTGTCAGATTTTGCACACACAATATTGGATTATTATTTTTATGTTAAATATACATTGAACAATATTTGTGTTTTGTCCTTGCTAGGTTTACTTTGCACGTACTGTGCTTGAGTTTATTCCAATGATAGAAGTCTGTGGCTAATCCTCTGGTTTGTACATACTGTCGGCTTTGATAGGGGAAAAAATGAAGATGCCGTGTGGGTGTGCAAGATTAGGCTTATCTTCAATTGCATTGTATATAGGAATATCCGCGGTGACATTGACAGAATGGGACGCTTCTCCCTTTAAAACAAGCCAAAGGAATTTGCAGGTTGAAACAGTGGAGGCGCCCAGGCTGCAGTTTGTTTGTGGTGGCGTGCTTATGCATGATAGCCCCAGCTCAGGACAACAGCGGGATGAATAAAACGCTCGGATTGTTCACAGTCATCGTCCCATTGCGGTTGCTCTTTGTCCTGAAGATACCTTCGCTTAGCTCTGCACATCATGTTCTTACATCCCCGTCGCAGCGGCTCTGTCCTTCCAGGATGCTTGAGATGCCAGAGCATCTAATGGCCCCTGCCAAGATGCCTCCAAAGACAACCACTTTTGAGATGGGGATGCACACGTCACAGTGAATCTAACTCATTCCGTTGTGTAAACGGCAGTTTTTTGTCTCCTGACATGTGTTGACATGTTTCCTATTGCTAAGAGATATCAACATGTTTTTAAGGGATGCACCGACGATATATTTGTACTAAATTGGGTTTTTAGTTTGTCAGTATCAGTCAATATTGGATATTCAGTTGTGCATGCCCTGTTTTTTAGTAATAATATTTTGCCATCATCCAACGGTCACTTTACGTTCATCTTTAAAAACACTAACAAATGATTAACACTGTTAAATGTCGTTTATTTTATTATTATTTATTTTTTTAAATAATAGGAATTGTAATATTTCCATTGATTGTTATTGTCCATTGTTAACTAAAACTAAAACAAAATCATTAAAAACTTTTTCAGTAATTTAAATAAAGACTCCGCCACAAGCAAAGATAAATCTAGATGAGCAATTATAAAAGGCATTATAGAGTACTAAAAAAAACAAAAAAACAAAAAAAAACAAACCTTAAAACACAAAAACTAAAGTTAAAATGACTGTAAATATATAAAAATAAAAAGCTAATTCAAAATATTATTGAAAAATATTATAGTATATACAGTAACTAATACTAAAATATATATGGCTATAACATATTCCTTTTTTTTTTAAAGAGGCTATAGTCTTTATATAGGTCAAAGTGATGAACCATGACTTTATACTTGCTAGTTGGCTGCATCAGCAATAGGGAGATTTTTTTAGGCGTATAATAGAACATAGTTGGCTTCATAGCTCATATTCTTGGACTAAAAGTAAAAAAACTCCAGTACAAATCACACAATAGTAAACAAGTCCATAATGAACGGGTTTTGCTAGATCTGGTCTCCATAAAAGCATCGAGGTTGACACACAAGCCCCTGCGTCAATCATTACAGATATTTTCCTCAGTGGCCGAGTTGACTTCTCACTCTACCTCCAGCTTGCGTGATTGATGTCGGGCAAGGTTAGCGGAAAAAGAGTGCACTGTGTTCTTTGACCGACAGTGGGCCGCTGTCCTATGTCTATCTCTCCCTGCATCCCCCTCCCTAGTTTCTTCAGGCAAGGCTGCTTCAGGACTGCCACATTTTCAGCTCAGCCCGAGGAACTTAGCCCCAAGACTTAGCCCGCTGCTGTGGACCACAGGAATAAAAAATGTGTTCAGAGTTTCTACTGTTCACATTCAATTCACCTTTGGTTGTCTCACTCTCTCTGACCAGGAATGTTCCTCTCCTGTTTTCCAGACTCAAGAGGAGGCGCTCGGAGTCCCTGCGTGTGATCTTTCCAAAGTACCATCTGGAGAGAGATGAAGAAAAAGGGAGAGAGAGAGAGTGTGTATTTAGAGTAAGTAATCACATGTAACATTGTATCACAGACATGCAGCTGGCCAGAAACACAGCTTATGCTAATACACAGACAGAACTATGATCTTATTGTACAAACATATAAGAAAGGTCTGTAAGAATATACTCACCGAGGATGCATTTTGATAAAATAGTAATATTATTACAATTTAAAATAATTGATCTTACCAGGGCTGGGCGTTTTGACGATATTATCGTATATCGACGATGTCTTGCAAGTATTGCGATGTCGATAATAAAAGTCAGTTACAGAAGATATCACCAATATCGAGAAATTACAAATATATTTAACATAGTCCAGTAGTTACCATGCACATATTTATTCACATGAAATAGCATGAATGAAATATTTTGTAGCCTATGCTAGTAGCTAATTATTAAGGAATAAAACATCTATTCTGGAATCACTTAATTTACTTAAGGCCAGGAATTGAATAGGCCGACTCTTTATAAAACTAACAATTCTTTTTATTTTTACTTATTAACAATGTTTTTTTATTTTATTTTAATACATTCTAATTCCAATCCTAAGCTGTGTTTGTATTATTTTTGTGCACTCTCCTCACAAACGCTCAAGGAAAAGGAAACATGAGATGGCAGAAAGCGGAACCTGTTTTCTTTATTTTACAAAAACACAAAAGTTTTGTCGTTATTGTGAGTGTACACAAATAAAAGTTTAGATCTGAGTTTCATGTCTTTTACCATAATGGACGGAGTATTTTAAGTTGTTTTCACTGATGTAAGGAAGCAATTCAAGTGCACGCCAGCGCCTTGCACGCGCACACGTCAATTCTAGCATGGCTTGACATCGCAGCCTGCTTATTATCAAAAAATAAATAAAAATAAAATACCAAATAACATTTGTAATTACTTATTTTTTCCCAATAAATAATGCAGCATTTTTTTTTTGCTTCGTTATAAGAGGCCTATAAGGACACCTCGGAGCTCTAAAACCATGAAAGAAAAAAACAACCTTTCCGTTTTTGGTCATGCAGAAGGAACCAATTAGTTTTTAAAGGGGTCATATGATGCGATTTCTTTTTTTCCTTTCTCTTTGGACTGTTACAAACTGATTGTGCATAGATAAGATCCCTGAAGTTGCAAGACACTAAAGTCTCAAATCCAAAGAGATTTTTCTTTATAAAAGTTAAGAGTCAACCAATCCTACCTAAAACAGCTCGTTCTAACAAGCCCCCACATATCTACATCACAATGTCGGAAGATTTGCATAACGCCGCCCAAAAAAAGAAGGCGTAACTTTTATTATCGCAGTAGTATTGTTGCTGCCACCACCGCCATGTCGTGAAGACGCTGTGTTTCGTTGTGAAGCGAAACTACTTTGTTTGGCCTTCCAAAAAGAGGACAATATTGCTTCGTCATGCCTAGAGCTGAACCATGCTGGTCGCTGAGGGAATACATCAAATTCTACGGTGGTGTAGGGCTATGTCGAGTGTGGTAGGGCGTGGGGCTTTAGACGATATTATCGGATATCGCGATATTTATTAAGGCGATTATCGATAAAATATTTTTTACATATTGCCCAGCCCTAGATCTTACTAACCCCAAATTTTTGAACAGTAGTGTACATTTAATCAATTATGAAACCAAGCTTGCGTAGCTAATAAAAATGAATATACTTTATAACAATTGTCATCTGAATTGTGCTGCATGAGATACTGAACATTGATTCAGGTTGTAATATTCCTACTCATAGTTCCAGTAGCGATAAAAGAGTGGTGTTTGGGATTCATGACCGGCCCAATGACATTTAGTGCCTATAAATCAGCATAGTTTGTTGTTAGCCGCTCATGCGCAGCGCTCTCTCTGAGTCTTACCTTTTCTCCAGAGTCAATCTGAGATGACTGGCAAGGCAAGGGTGGAAAAATTAATCATCATAGGTTTTCAGAGGAGTGCTTGTGTGTATTTGTTTAATGTGGCAGTCGAATGAGTTCTCTTTTTTTTTTTTTCTTTGGGGCCCCCACACAACAGCTCGTGTGTGGGTCTCAGGAAAAAGGATGAGTTAGAACATGAACAGGACAGACAATAGTAGACAGGCCACCTGAGACAAACACTGACGTATTCTACTCATTCAAGAGGGAAAAGGTCTTTGGGCCACCAGGGCATTTTCCTTCTAACTGATGAGATGATGGAGAGACTTTATCGCAAATAATAGAGGAGGGTGAAAGAGCAAAATCATGAAGGGAAATATAAAGGACTCAAAGGTCAGCCCGAAGCAGAGGAGGGGCGAGAATGAATCATTCTGTTAGTAACGTCACAAGGGTTGAGCGTCAGTGTTATTTTAGTGTCATTGAGATACTATTATAGTTTTAGTAATAGTCTGAATTGTTTTTTTTTTTGTTTTTTTACATTTTAGTAGTTTTTATTTTTGTATATTTTCCATTTTCATTTTTATTAGTTTCAGTAATTGTGTTGTGTGTTTGTCATTTTTTGTCTTTATATTTTAGTACATCAAGTTTAAAGGGGTCATATGATGCGATTTCATTTTTTCCTTTCTTTTTGGAGTGTACAAGCTCTTGCAAAAAAGATTGCAAAGTTGCAAAGAATAAAGTCTCAAAAATCAAAGAGATTATCTTTATAAAAGTTAAGAGTCAACCAAACCTACCTAAAACGGCTCGTTCTAACAAAAACACGGCCCCACATGTCTATGTCACTGTGTGGGAATATTTGCATAACGCGCCCAAATGTTCACGCAAAGAAAGAAAGAAAGAAGGCGTAACTTTTATTCTGCTGTAGTATTGTTGTTGCCGCCGCCGCCATGTCCTGAAGACGCTGTGTGCTTCGTTGTGAAAGCGAAACTACTTTGTTTGGTCTTCCAAAAGAGGACGATATCCACTTAGTCATGCCTGGAGCTGATCCGTGATGGTCGCTGAGGGAATACATCAACTTAGTACTGTGGATCGCCGGATCGGCTTTCATCCGCTGTCACCGCTCCTTTGCCCGGGACCAACGTTCTACGGGCCACCCTCGCGCTCAGATCACTCTTGCCAGGCGTCGGGCTTTCGCTCACGCCGAGGCCGCTGTGTTGGTTGTTGTGAAAGCGAACCAAACTGTTTTGACTTTGTTTGGTTTCCAAAAGGGATCGATTATCTGCTTCGTTCATGCATGGACGCTGATCCGTGCTGGTCGCTGAGGAATACATCAACTAGTGCTGTGGATCGCCGGAACATTTTATGGAGGACTGTTTACTGAACCTGGGAGAGTAACGTTAGACTAAAAATGCCAGCAGTTCTGACTCACGTAAGTACGTTTCTTTTTATCATTTGCCACTGACGATTCAAATGTGAGTTTTTTGGGCAGTGTAGAGTAGGCGTTGTTGTTTGTCATTTCTCCGATCAAAAATGCAGACACGGTTTTATGTTTACACAGCGCGATGCAACACAACACGTAAAAAGACAATATAAGTCATTATAATCAGTAATTATGTCCCCAATGGATGCAACAAATACCTCGTTTGTAATGGGTTTAATGTTTTTGTCTCATCACTCCGGCCGGACACGGCATCAACAGTAGTGTTGAGGGGCATAACATTTCCATCACAAGTTGAGGTATTCGGCCAATCACAACGCACTGGATAGCTGGCCAATAGGAGCACACCTCGCTTGGCACACCAGCGGAACGGATGAGCTTTGTAAAAATCTATGCGTTTCAGAAAGGCGGGGCATATAGCGGAGAAACTATAGCCTACAGTATGTTGAAAATAATGTGTTTTTTTAACTTTAAACCGCAATAACACATTCATTACAACCAAATACACAAAATAATGTTTTTTTAGCAGAATCATATGACCCCTTTAAAGAAATGAACAAATAGCTGAAATAAATACATTTTATTTATTTATAATAAACACAATAAATACAGACATCCTGCTGGATGACTCGTGAACAAATTGTTCTGTTGAGTCAGATCTTTTCAACACAGAACAAGTGACTCTCATGAGTTGGTTCTTTTTGATGAATCAGTTTTGCGACTCATGAATCAGTCAGGGCGGATAGAAAATGAACATGTGACTGATGAACTTCACTGACTAAACTGCTGACTCATAACAAATTGAAATAAGCGGTTTCTTTCAGCTGTTGTTTTGTTTAGTAAAATAATCATCAACGGAGTCAATAAAGACCTAGAATCACGCTCAGCTGAATTGAGAGATCTAATTAGAGTGAGGGGAATAAAATGCAAACCAGAGGATTCACAGGGAGGAGAACAGCAAAGAAAAAGGAGAGAAAGATGAGGAGAAAGAGGATTTACTCTTCAGCCTGGATGGAATCAGACGGTGCCACGTAATTGCTGGGAATGTATCCACTCTCTCCTGTCGTCAGCGAGCGAGCCAGCCACCAGTCGCCCTCCCTAAAACGGCAGAAAACACAC
>JADLZN010000410.1:0-59175 GCA_018155175.1 Sinocyclocheilus anophthalmus
GTTGGCAAATTGTTCAGCCCTTGTGGTAAAAACATTAGTATTTAAAAGTCTACTTGCTCTATTTCTATGCAACTCACTGTTCAGACTCTAATATGTGGGGAAATTGCTTTTGGGGTGGCAGACATGCAGATCGGCATGTGGTCATTAGCAGATTTGCATAGTAGACATTGTAAAAAGAAGCTCAGCAAGTTCACAATATCTTCCATACTATTGATCCGTAAACAGAGTGCTTTAACCAGTTTGAGATGGTGGACCTCTAAAATGGCCGCCTCATTCACAGAATTACCAGACAGAAGATGCCTGTGAGAATTAAGTTCCTATGGGCCAAATCCTCACTTACACATTAAGGAAGGTAATTCAAAACGGGTCCCACATCAGTCGTTCAATTTTAGACACCGGCAAAGCAAATGAAACCTTTACGCTTGTCTGATCAGCAGTAATTCATTTACTACAGGCAGCCACTGCAACAGACTAAAAGAACTCATACTCATTCATGCTTTTTAAAAGAGTTGGGATGGATGAGAATATTCACAGCTTTCCAGTTTTTGTTCTTGCGGTCCCTCTATGTGTCTGTCTGTGTGGGCTTTTTGAGAGCTGGGAGGTATGTGCCTTTGTATCCTGGTGGGCAGTTGAAATTTGGGTCCATTCGGTTTCCTCTTTCTCGCCCCACACATGCAATGCATTATACCTTCAGCCAGGCTTTACCACAAGGTTTGTAACAGAGTCCAACTGGCAAAGTGTCTCCATCATTATCTTAAACACTGTCCTCTCTGCCCTTTGCAGAGAATTAGCATATGAAAAGGAGAGCAAAGTGCTGTATTTCAATGAGCCGCCCTTGCCATTTTCAGCACCGCTGTGTTCTCTTTTCTCTGCTTAGTTTCACGAACAGCCTGGATGGGTTGAGATCAGATGGTCAGAGAAGATTGCATCCCATTTAAAGTGAATTTGAATTAATGAATGGGAACTGCCCATAGGAAAGAAAAATCAAAAGTGATATCTCTTTAACATCTCAAATATTTCTCCAAGACAGAAATGAGGTTACTTTAAGATCGAATGGAGATTTTTGCTCGAGTCTCCTGCTTCTCAAACTTGTCTCCTGAGACAAAAACTCTAACAATCTCACAATGGTCTCCTTTAAAGCTTTAAAATAGATCTCAACAACATCACACACTGTGCTCAGATTTTTGTCCTTATCTAAAGACTCTGGTGGTCTCACATTTGTCTCCTTTAAAGATTTAGAAGAGATCTCAACAACACCACACACTGTGCTCAGATATTTCTCCATAGTCTAAAGATCTGGTGCGTCTTTAGCAATTCGATGGCATTTGTTTTCATCTTCGCTCCATGTAAAACCTAAAGGAAGCATTCTTAATGGCAATACTGCTTTGTCCACTGAGGTTACGGGAAACAGCTCTAATTCAACTTTTCCATAAGCGCCACCTAGTGTCAGCGAGTGGATTTACAGAGACTTATATTTACATTCAGCCTGTGTGCAGTTCCCTTTCATGGGAACTTCGAACTGCGTCCTCTAGGGGTCGCTATGGGGGAACGCCTCGTGACCCGTGTCTGAAGCATACATTGAAAAAAAAACACCAAACACACGTTGGCCGGCGACAGCCATGACGTCACTACAGGTGCGACTACAGTATAAATCGGCGCCGGGAGCTACACACATCATTCTCTTCTTCGTCTTCATTGACTGTTTTGTTTGAAGCGTGCATTTCTGTGGTAAGAGCGATCTCTATTTATGGCGAGCACTAGCAAAGCATTTAAAGATGTGTGCATCCATGTTGACGTTGTTTAACATCTGATGACATACACGATCTATGCGTTGATTTGTTTGGACGAAGAGCACGCACGCGATGTCTCCGAGGGGGCAAAGCGTTTAAAAAAAAACAAAAAAAAAAACCTCCGCTCTCGTTTGTCTCTCTTTTTGAGGAAAGAGGGGCAGCCGTCTGCTTCCCGCGATTCAGGACCCGCCGCTGCTGAGGCACGGAAGGGAATGAGCTCGTGGGGATCGCAGGTGGATCTGGCCGATGAGTTTGAAGGGGGGTTTCCCTTTCGTGATCGTCGGCTGTGCACGAGAGTGAGCCGCTGGAGGATGATGTTATTTCATTAACATTGTCTGATTCAGAGGCCAGCGCTCTGCTGGGATCAGCCCAGCAAAAGCAGGAAATAGCTGAGGAGGGCAAAGAAGCTGAGACTGAGACTTCCCAATCCTCCTGTCCTGCGTATGATGAGCTTGTGGAAATTATGGATCGCGCCACGGCGAGGCTGTACTTGCCGTGAAGCGGGTTTGAAGAAAGTGACGTCGCGAAATATATCGATGAACGTTATTTTTCTGGCCTCCATCTCAGGTGAGCCTTCCTTTCTTCCTGTTTTTTCATATAAAGATTGAGAAGGAATGGAAGAGGCCGTTTCTTCACGCATCCATCGATTCCAGCATACAAGTTATGCCAACATCGATGCGATGCGCAAAGGCGGTTATGAGAAGATGCCCCTATAGAGAGACGCTAGCCAGCTATCTCTCTATGGGTGAGACGTCCTCTAAGACTCCCCTCCTTGACATCTCGCTCGGATGCCAGGGCATACGCAGCAGCAGCTGGTCGGGCTGTCGCTTCATTGCACACGATGGTGATGCTTCAAGCATATCAGGCTGACCTGCTGAAGGACCGGGATAGAAGTCCAGGTCTGAGCCCGAACAACCCAGGGGTCCTAGCCCGTCTCAGTTTGGGGATCAGAGACTGGCTCAGAAGGCTAATGTCGCGGCTCGCGCTCCTCCCCCGCCCGCGGGTAGGGGTAGGAAGAATCGCGGGTCAAAGGAAGGTGAGTAAAAGACCTAAGGGATGTGATCCAGACAGGGCGTCAGTGCTTTTGTCCGGATCAGAGTGATACCTCAGTATCTACTCATTTCCTTCGGGGGTCTTACATCTGCCCTTATCTTCACCTTCCTAAATTCCCCTGTAACCACCATCTCTCCACCTGACCGAGGTTAGGTGGGAATTTCCTGCATTATAGTCTCATATGCTGGACCTATTAGGTTTGGTTGGTTCTATGGCTTCATAGTGACCATCTTACTGATGATCCGGTCTAGAGGATTCTTCGGACAGAGCTCCGACGCAGGAACCATGGTGGGTGAGTACGATCCATGTCTAAATATATGTATATATAAATATATATATGTGTGTATCTAATGAACTGGTGGTTGTGTGTATACCCTTCTGCTAGTTTCTTTGCAGTGTTTCCCGGGACCTGTGTGTTTCTGTCCCTTTTTCTAGGGTAGGTCCTCGATGGGCACCCCCGCTGCTGGGTTCAGAAACCGGGTGCTCGACTTGCAGTGTTTATTTCACTCGTCGATATATGTCCAGAAGGTAAGTAAAACCGGGTTTCGGCTTCATAATTCCTGGATCACGCGGCCATAACACAGGCTTCTGCGGGAACCTTTGTGATTATCAGGCCCCCGGCGAGTCAATGCCAAAAATTCCTGGACGTCCGGGCTGGGGTTACGCTTTTATGTTACCCTGACTGGTCTACCGTATCTGGGTCGCCCTGAGGGGTTTTCCCGATCACCCCCCTCACCATTGAGGGTTATTGTGAGTATGATGTTTCTTTCGAGTGTTAATCCTCTCTGAGGAGTTGGATTCCTCGCTCCATGGGCTGTCCTCGTGGTAGTATTGAGCAATGCTCCCCTTTATCAAAGGGTTACCTGGAATGAGCAACGTTATTCCTCTGAATTCTGAGTTCTTCTCTCATATGAGAAGGTGAGTTCTCTGTTTCTCCAGAGCACCAAGAACCAGCAGCATCAAGTGAATTAGGCCCTTCCTCTGCCTCCATGATGCGCTGAGTGTTTGGCTAGATTGCAGTATACTTACCCCTCTGATTTTACAATCATGCTGCAGGTCGAGCCCCCTCTCGTTGAGAGCTGGGTTTGTGCTCCCTCAGCCAAGGTAAACTACTGCTAGCGTTCCAGCATTGGAACATGCTGTAGGTCGAGCCCTCTCTCGATTGAGAGCTGGGTGTTTGCTCCCTCAGCTAAGTAAACGATTGCTAGCTGTTCCAGCTTTGGAACATGCTGCAGGTCGAGTCCCGTCTCGGATTGAGAACTGAGTGTGGGGCATGAATTTACATGCCCCGAGGAAATTGAAGGTTTGATGAAAAAACCAGCTTATGTGGGATATAAACATTTAAACAATCAGATAAGTTATTCTAGAATTATTTTGGAAGAAGATAAAAATACCTATCATCATTTCTTAATCATATCATTTGACGTATATTTTTCTTATTAAGGCTAAAAGTGAGATTTACCTTTTTATTTGAACATTTACATTAGATATTTGAACATGCTATTAAACTGTTGTCAGTCAAGTTGTCATTTAAAATCCGAACATCAAAAAGTCATTTTATTTGTTGTTTGTTGATTTTTAAATATAAAACTTGGTGAAGTGATTTATGTGTCGGTACTTTTTTAACATCTCCAACACATTTTAACAATACCGTGATAATAATGATAACCGCGATAATTTTGGTCACTATACCCGTGATAGCAAGTTTATAACGGTACATCCTAAGACAAAGCTGGACATTGAGGCTAAATTTAAAAAAACATTTAAACTAATAATATTAGTAATAGTAATATTGAAATTGATATTCTGAAATGTTTAATGCTATTTAAATTATAGTTTTAGTATTTACAATATTTTTTTAAAGTTTAACCTAAAATAAAATCACAACTAAGTCTGCTGAGGTTAGAAAGAGCAACCACTGAGCAATGTAAAATGCTCCGATAATGGAATCTTGATAGAGATTGCGCAAGACAATAAAGAGATATTCTATGTTTCTTCCACCACATTCTCTGTTTTGACTCATTTGTCTCATTTGTGTCTACTTCCATTTCTCCTAAGGAATTTTAGGAGAAACATCTGAAATGCTGTTGATACTAAAATGAGAGATATATGAGAATCTCATCTAAGTCTCCTGAGCTTAGGAAAAGCAACCACTGAGCAATAAATTTTTCCTATGGGTGGGCACAATTATGTTGACCCTTGTTCTCTAACTGGTGTGCATTAACGTGCAACAGAAACTTCACATTAGGCTGAATTAGTAATTATGTTACTCTTTTCATTGCATTAAAGTTCTGATCTTAAGTTGCATTGAGTGCTTTAAAATCAACAAAATCAATATTCAAATGAGATGCTTGAAAATGTGAAATATAATTTTGTTTGTTGGACACGGCACAAAACAACATCTAACGTCTGTGCAATAGGAGCACACTTTGGTAAACCAAGCACAATTAGGTACATTTAAAGATGCTGAAATTACTGCTTTCTAATGTGAGACTCTTGTGCCGTTGTTTCAATTTACCACCCAATTCTCCCCCCACTGTGTATCCTTTTTAGGAAAACACTGATATAGCCTGACAAAGAGTTCTCTTGAAAAACAAGAAAACAAAAACAGATAGTACAGCATAATTACCAGACAAATAAATTGGTAGTGAAGACCGCCTAAAGGCCTGCTCGCAAAAGAATGTTCTTTTCATTCTCTGGCTCTTTCACTTCCTTTCCATCTTGTTCTTCTGTTTTTTACTGCTGTATTATTGTATGTCTCAGGATCATAACATTATAACTGCTTTTTAAGTTTATATATATTTAAAGGGGTCATATGATGCTGCTAAAAATAACATTATTTTGTGTATTTGGTGTAATGAAATGTGTTTATGCGGTTTAAAGTAAAAAAAACACATTATTTTCCACATACTGTACATTATTGTTTCTTTTTGAAACGCGTCGACCTTTACAAAGCTCATCGGTCTGAAAAAGCGAGGTGTGCTGTGATTTGCCAGCTACCCAATGCGTTGTGATTGGCCGAATACCTCAAGCATGAGACGGAAATGTTATGCCCCTCACATACTGTTGATGCCGTGTCCCGGCCGGAGCGACGATCAAAAACATTAAAACCCATTACAAACGAGGAATTTGCTGCATCCAGTGGGGACATAATTACTGATTATAATGACTTATACTGTCTTTTTACACATTGCGTTGCATTGCATTGCGCCGCGTAAACATAAAACCCTGTCTGTATTTGTGATCGGAGAAATTACAAACTACAAGCGCTACTTTACACTGCTCAAATCTCGTGTTTGAATCATCAGTGGCAAAGCCTTTAAATATGAAAACGTACTTACATTCTGTGAGTCAGAACAGCCGGCATTTGTAGTCTACTCTCCCAGGATCAGTACAACAGTCCTCCATAAAATGTGCTGCAAACATCTGAATATTTGGGTTAAACTGTTCTGGAACATTGTAAATACAACTTAACCACTGATTTTTAGTTGTGTCCTCTTTTGGAAGGCCACACAAAAGTAGTTTCGCTTTCACAACTAAAAAACACAGCGGCCTAGCGGAAGCCCCAGCTTAGCGTGAGCTGAGGCCGGGATAGAGAGAGCTGAGGCGGCGGGGTCAAGAACGGCGCACCCGGCGGATCCGACAAATGAGCGGCAACCACATGTGATGGGACCAAGGGCTGATTCCGACTTCGTCGCGGTGTGAAAAAAAGAAAGTTGATGTATTCCCTCAGCGACCAGCACAGAAGCTCTAGGCATGACGAAGCGGATATCATCCTCTTTTGGAAGACAAAACAAAGTAGTTTCGCTTTCACAACGAGCACACAGCGTCTTCACGACATGGCAACAACAATACTACAACGAGAATAAAAGTTAAGCCTTCTTTCTTTGCATGAACATTTGGGCGCGTTATGCAAATCTTCCCACATAGTGAGGTAGATAGGTGGGGGCGTGTTAGAACAAGCCATTTAAGGTAGGTGTGGCTGACTCTTAACTTAAAATAAATAATCTCTTTGGATTTGAGACTTTAGTCAGATCTTCTTTATGCACCAAGAGCTTGTAACACTCCAAAGAGAAAGGACAAATTGAAATAGCATCATATGACCCCTTTAATTTAAAATAGCCTACTGTCCAAACATTTGAGGGTCATTAAAGTCCCCATGAAATCAAAATTAAAGTTTTTTGGGTTAATATCAATATGTTAGTCTTAAGATTAGTATAAGGCAGTGTCGCGCCACAAACAGTGACAACATTCGCATTTAAAAGATATAAGCATCAAAGCTTTAGTTATCACTTCCGCCAAAACGCCACGATTTTTTTTTGACGTCAATCATAAGTTATCTTCTCATCAAATCTTCGACATCAAAACGCTCTCTAGAAGCAGAAGCGCCCCCCCCCCCACCACTCACTATAATAGACGCTGAAGATGTGGCTGTCGAGATCGGTTGCTTATTCCTTGTAGTATTTCCTGTACAGTGAATGGCCCGTAGTGTACAATGTAGGCGTTAGGGAACAATTCAGATAGTTGTAAATATGCTTTCGATGGGCAAATGAGGTATGGTTTAACGTTGGGTCACGCGAATCGCGGCAGGGGAAGCGTGCCAGTTTGATCCGGACTGGCTCCAGTCAGAAGCGATGAACGGAAGGGATCGTCATGGCGGAGCGAGTCGGCATTATTTAAACAATTTTTAAAAATACACAGCTCAGCAGGATTATGAACTATTTTTTTTACTAAGAGTTTCATGTTGACTCTGGGGTATTGGACTTGTGGCTGCAAAATGCGGCGTTACATAGCTAACAGCTCTGACTGGCAGATATAAACAAAACCGGGGGTGGGGCTGCTTGATATTTCCCGCCCTGTCTTCCTGTTTCACTTGAAATTACATCACCACATAGAATAATGCTGCGTGTTTCAAGGCAATTCAGGGGACCTTTAAGATTTTTTTAAAGAAATTAATACTTCAGCAAGAACACATAATAATAATAATAATAATAATGTGTTTCTTGATCACCAAATCAGCATATGAGCAATGTTGATAAAGGATATGACACTGAAGACTGAAGTAATGATGATGTTTTGCTCAATTTTGCCAAAGACTAGAACTTTACCTCCTCCTCTCTAGAATGCAGTATACAACCAAGTAAAAACTTCTGCCAGCATTCTGTATCAGCAGTCGATCGAACAAGAAAACGCTCCATTGGTGAGCAGTAATCATAATATGACTAGTGCCCACTTGCTTTTCAGTAAATAACTTACAACTATTGAGTGAATGGGGCACTTTAAAAGAAAGCAGCAGTGCATTATAGGCCCATCACCTAAGCTGTGACCGCAGCCAATAGTGTTACTTGGAACGGCACTCGGAATAAAATGCTTTTTTGGAGGCTTCTACTTCCTCTCATCACAGCTAATTTGGCGTGAGGAGCTGCTCTAGAGGTGCTCTAATTGACACTTTTAACTTTTGAGTAGTTTATGGCACTATTACATTAAGCAGCGCTCTAATGAAAGTGCTTAGGTGTAGTTCTAGGACAGAATGTCAGCGGACAACAATGTAATGGCATTCTCCGTCTACAGACTCATGCTTTCTGTCTTTCCATTTTATCTGCTTCATTACTCTGGAGGGCAAAGTAAAAAAAAAAGAGAGAATGACTTCAATTTGGGTAAATTGAATTTCTAGAGAAAGACTATATGTCCTTGGAGGGAGAAAATCAAGAGGTTTACCCCTCTGTCCTGTAAATACCAGATTCAGTCTTTAATCATGTGTGCTACTTCTGGCAGCCCATAACCTTTCTCAGCTCAGCGTTAACTGTAAATTACTACACCTTAAAATAAGGTCTTGGATGAATTTCTTAAGATGGGAGAGCTAGTACAGATTTAAAGGAATATCTAAGTATCCATTACTTCTCTATGGCTATGCTGACTAATATTACCTGTTCAAACATAGTGAGCTCATGTGTAAATAATCAGTGACTCACAGTTTCTCACAATATGTAAGAAATGCCGGTTTGGTTTCGTACTCTCTCTTGGCAGAATTCCATATAGGAGTTGACTGTGAGAGATTTGACTTTGTTCCAAGGTGACAATTTCTAGGCTTCCATGATTAAAAAAAAAGAAAATTGTTGCAACATAAGGCCAGGTTTAGTCTGTATTGATTGAGGATGCAGTTATAATAATGAGGTGGGTATTATTATGCTTTTAAAATAGAAAATTAATTATAAGGAATTATATAGAATCATTACATAAAGATATAGTATAGAGCCAAAGGTCACGACAAGTAGTATGCAATTCTTTGATTAACAATAATTTTGAGGAAATTAACAGGCATACGAAATAATGTCTTAAATAAAATATAAAAATGCAGAAATATTTGTATTTTGGTTAGGTTAACTTGACATTCAATATTTATAAGTTTTGAGTCATATAAATATATAAGTCATATAAATATCATATAAATATTTTTTTGACCTGTTAACCTGCACCCCCCATTTTGGGACTCACAGCTGAAAATGACCTACCTAACTTAAAATGGTAACAGTTCCTGACAACAGTGTGCTACACAGACAATTTGGGTGTCTTTGGTAAGAAGACCCTTTGGGCTTTACTCTCCACCATCGAGTTGATAATGCTCAAAAATATAAAAAGTTATAGACACTGAAGTGCCTTGAAAAAAATTGTACCACACTGAATTTTTTTTTATTTCATAAAACAATACATGAAATCAGTCCTGGAAAAGTAATGGGTTGAAAGTCACATGTCTCTCACAATAGTTTCTATTTCAAATCTGAAGAAGATACCATAAAAAATGAGATTCCTTCAACCATTTTTCTGAGACTATGTCTAGCCGCTCCGCGGAACAACTTGACCCGCGCCCTCAAAAACGTTCATTCTACTCATGACTTCCCTTCCTCTAATGCGGGGGGAGTTCAACGCGGAATCACAAAACGCTTGCCGTTGACATATTGATCATATCCTGTTTATTTGGCCAGCTTGCTCCACTGAACACAACCTGGTAAATATCAATATGAATGTTATTTTTGCTATAGAGCGATACTAGAACATTGAATAGGCGTATCTTTTTCCGAGCACGCCTTACCCGTAACCACTCCAACAGACTAGTCATCAGCCCACCATAGCCGAGCAGGCTCACGAAGGTTTTATGACTGTTCAACTCACAATATTTTTGTCTTCACAATGTCACTGTTGTCACTTACCCGATTTTTGACATCCCTCAAATCTGTCATGGCGTGGACAAGAACATGTCAGACTACATGTTCTGGGGGCGGGGTAGTGTTGGTCTCCGGCCCGTATCAGTGCGGCCTGGTGTTGTCGTTAACGTGACGCGCAGAGGGCCATCGGAGAAGGCTGGAACTAGTTGCTGCCTTCGAAAACAGATGTAAATTGCTGAAGCGCTTCCGCATAGTTCGCGCGAGCATTTTTTTCTTTTTCTGTTGTGGTAGTGCCCTCGATTCACATCCTACATGCAGGATACGTTTTGCCAGCAGCTCCATGAACCTTTCCCCCTCCAGCTCATAATCACCTGCCGCAACCATCATCCTCTTGCGTTTTGCCACATGTTTTGAAACCTGTGTATGAAAGCTTCTGTGCGGCTATGGTCACCGTCACCACTTTGACAGAGCCCGTCGTTGACGACAGAAAAAAAAATGAAAATGCTAGTCTTTCTGTCGTGATGTTGTGAAGCATCACAGACGCGGAATTTGTCGTCCACTATGACACTCGATATGTGCTGAAACGATGGAATCTTGCGTCTCGACACCCATTGTCGTTTACGAATCCCCCACGACACCCTACGTCAAGCAAATCGGGGCAAAATCGGGGCTAAAATCGCGTAGTCTGAACTGGGATTTAGAGAGACTGAATCTTTGAACTGCTTCGAACGAATCGTTTTGAGAATCACTGGAAAATGAGGTGTTATTAAATGCATATTTTGAGAAAACTAAAGTGTTTTATGACCTTGCAAGCATGTAATCCTATTGTAGGAGACTCCCAAAACAATATTAGGAACCATAAAAATGGCATAATAGGGGCACTTCAAGAAATTTATATTTTTATTTAACGAGGAGGCATTAAATTGATCAAAAGTGACAGTAAGGCTAAAGGATTCAAATTAATGCTGTTCTTTTAAACTTTATATTTGTCAAAGAATAGAAAAATATCATATATATCTAAAGAAAAGATTTATCACAGTTCCCCAAAATATTAAGCTGCACAGTTGTTTTGAACATTGATGATAATAAAAAATGTTTCTTGAGCACCAAATTCAAATATTAAAATTATTTCTAAACAGTCATGTGACATTGAAGAATGAAGTAATGGCTGCTGAAAGTGAGAGAGAGAATAGTACACAATAGTAACTGCTTACATTTATGAAAAACATATTTTGGGGGTTCAAAAGTTTCATTCATTCATTTATTTATAAAACATTTTTACATGTTATTGTGTTATTCTTTTTATATATTCTTGTGTGTATTTGTGTACAGGTGAGTGTTCTTCAGAGATACTTCACATGTCTGGATGAACTACTCATCTGTAGTAGTTCTTTTATGCTTTAATGCACAGTTTACACTGAGTCTACACTGCAACAAAATAAATCACTTTTAGAATCTGTATAAAAAGCTGTCAACACTGCAAGCTTGTGTCATTGGCTTGTGAAGGGCCACATGCCCTTTAAACTGTCAGAGAAATGCAAATAGATACATGTACGAATAGTCATGTTTTAAATTTGAGTGAGATAAATTGAGGTTGGTGCCTAAGAAATGCCTCCCTTTGAATCAGGCTGTAAAATTCCCACAACATTTCTATACCTGGAGCTTTATCTCTTGCAGGAAAATTAAGCCACATGTTACACGTGGCAAGCAAATTTTTAATTAATAACAGAACTGAAGTATATTTTCCACCTGATGGGTTTGTTCTCATGTTTGCATTTCTTCTCGTTTCCTGTCCTCCAGTGGCCATTGTGTCATAGAAGATGAATGGTGTAATTTTTGTGTGTTGTCAAGTTTTTCCATGTTTTTTATGCTTGAGGAATAATCAGAAATTTGCCTACTGTACATATTTGCGAGTGAGCTGATGATTCTAATGCTTTTCTGCATTTTGAATGCCAATTTTTTTGCATATCTTGTATGTTGATTTCATTCTTTTTTTGGCTCCAGCATTTACACAGTCACATTATTAACTCTAAAAATAGCTAAGAAATGCATTATGGTACTCAAATGAGACTGTGGAACTATTTACAACAGATAATTTTTGTTTGTTTTCTCACAAAATTTCTATTGAAATAAAATAAGTTTTGGCTTTCCATATGTGCTGAATGTGGTATCAAAACAGCAGTAAAGATTACAACACTCTTTAGGCATCCCCTATATGCTCATTCACATGGAAAAATTAAGACAACGGTTACAGTATTACCTTTCCGCTTTTATTTGAAGTGCTTAAAATAGTCTGGGTTTGTTACATAACCACCATGCCGTGTGTGATTTGCTGGCCTAAGACTGTGTTACACACTCGCACAGACACACACACACATACAGTCGTAATTGCACAGGACTCTGGCAGCTGATGGAGCGTTTTGTGTCTAAAAAGATTTACATGCAAAATGTGTAAAGTAATGAAAAGCATAAAACCACCTATTCTGCAAGAATGACATTGTCATCACTACTTACTGTGCATCATCTGGATGTCTGGGCAGATGGCATCTGTAGGCACTGCCATCTTCCTGCAATATGAGACATTTCAGGAGACTGATGATCTTGTTAGCCGGGATCGCTGGAGCTGATCATAGTTAAAGGCAGGGACTGCAAGATGCTGTCCACTGTCACTTTCAGTCAAAGACACATTATAGTAGATTTCATTTTATTTTATTTTTATTTATGTATTATTTTTTGTATTCGTGACACGTCCATTTGATGTACCAAGGACAAAAATATGTGTCCTCACGTTTACCCACAAAGAGCCCTTTGCTGGCACCATTCTGTATGTGGCTGTTACACCTGGCCTCATCGCCGTTTTTTGACTGATCGGCACCGAATGCTATCCGATCGTGAAAAAGGGCCAGGTGTAAGACCCTCAAAAACGCATTCAAGTGATATAACTACAGATTCGATCTCTCAAACCACTTCAGGAGGTGATCTGGGACGCATTCCTGATGAAACTGGACAAGTGTAAATGCATTTGGTTGTTGAAACCACATATGTAAGTTTTACTCCTCCCAAAATGTTAAAATAGTAAACGTGTGAGAGCGTGTTATAGGCTGTATGACATTATAGTCAGATATGACTGCACTAATGCAACACACATAACCGCGGGCGAGTAGCGGAGTATCTCTTCAGCAAGCCGACGTGCAAACCGCCACAAATGAAACAAAGTAAGACGCAGACGCTCAACACACAATCACCTTCATTAAAAGTAGTGAGACTAAAACACCTGACCTTTCCAGTTTGCTGATTGCGCGTGCTTCCTATTGTGGCTGTGATCTTGAAATAGGTCTGATAACTTTAAATCAAAGCGCGCTTATATTATGATTTTTTGCGCAGCTACCAGCAGTATATGGAGAACTCCGTTAAATTTAAAGAGTCGGAACTATATCCGTTTAGCGACGACATTATGTAGGCCCAAGTGTAAAAATGAAAACGTTTAACAATTCAGATAGATATCCGATCACGACAATCTCATGAAGATACAGTGTAAAAACAGGCCCTTAGATGCTCGATTTCATGAAATTGTTGCCTGCCTGGGATTATTTATGTTTGAATTCGACTGCAGTTTGTAGATTAGATTTAATTGCATTTCAATTATATCAGAAGGTGTGTGTATATAGATGACGAGGTTTTTGCCAAAGATCTCGCGGTGGGACTGGCGATAGAGATCTTGCAGCAATACATTTTGTCTTAACTACAGGAATATTATAGGATATTAATCAAACTATGCCATTATGTCATTTAGCTTGTGCTCAAACAGATGTTAGTTAAGATTTGTGGAAACGTTGTTTTGGAAAGTTGGTAAAGGTGACATTTTCACCTTTTACTACTGTTAAAAATAAAAAAATAATAAACAAATTATACAGTTACAAAAAATTATATCCAAAACCTTACTATGTTAAGTACTGTACTATTAAAACATAGCAAACTGTAAGCGTTATTTTTTAAAGGATAGTGCTTTTGTTTTTAGTGGAAGTATTTAAAAACTTTATCAGCTTTTAATACAAAACATAAATGAAGGTCATGCAAAACACAGTTTTAATATGTCATTTTATGTCAAAATATATTAGGTTTTATACATAGCTGAAATCAGATAATACTTTTTAAGAGTACCCACTGTCACACTGGAGTTTAGTGAACAAATGATTTAAATACATTTTTGTTTAAATTTTGTCACAGTACAAAAAATGACCCTGAATTTAGAGCTCTGAATAGGTTGTCTTGATAAAATGAATTGGAAAACCATGTAATTGTTATAATAAGGATTTATTTCTACCTGATCTGAACCTTGAAAAATACTTTGGGATAACCTACTGTAATGATCTCAGGTTGATGATTCCTTCACATGAAATAATAGGTTGGCTTGAATAAAACAATTTAATTTTGATGTTTCCACAAAGATTTTTTAGGTTACCTACTTTTACCTGATTTTACAGCTTGAACACGCAATTTACCTATTTTACACCTTAGGTGAAAAAAAAACATGTCAAGTAATGCATTACTATTTTAAGAGTAAATGTTGTGAGACTTATGAACTGAGCAAAAGGGAAATTGTATGTATGTGTGAGTGGGTGAAAAAGAGAGAGGGGAAAGGAAGAAAAAGTGAAAAAATGGCCAGGGAAATAAAATCACCCTGGGCTTATCTTGGTCTATAGCCCTCAGTGGACCACCAACACCATCTGCCTGTGCAGCCAGAGCTTTTAAGTCAGATTTAAGACTGCTTGGAGGATGCAGTGCCAGGTGTTGGGGCAGGACTGACATCAGGCAAAGTGCAATAAAGTCAGATATCAAGGACATGCATATCTCTCTCTACTGAAACATATTCCCACCAATAAACCATTTCTACCCCTTAGGCAGACTTTCAAAAGTGCCCTGCAAAGTTAAGCAAAAACCCGTTCAAGTGTGTAAACTGCTGCGGTGTTATTCCAACATTGATTTCAACTTGTAATATATCAACAAATTGTAGATCGCAAACATTTTATGTAACATGCCTAGTTTATATAACAATATCTGCTGGAGTCACTGATTAATGCTGCAAATGGCAATCGTAGTTTAGTATATTATTATTATTATTATTATGTGTCTGTGTGTGCTTATGTTTAAAGCTTCAGTCAATAAAACAGCAAGACTGACCTCTGACAGATATTATATTATATTATATGGGATTTTTAATAATTATATTATAATATTTTAATCTAATTTTAGACGTAAATCAATAACAGCAGGACTGACTCCAGCTGATTTATTATATTATATTATATATTTACACAGATTTATTTATAATAAATCATTCATTATTATTATAATTTTATATTATATTTGTATAGTTTTTCCTGGTGCTTCTGAGTTTTAGTTTCACTTTTATTTGCACATGAACAACTGTTTTATGTATTGTGCCAAATAATGTTGATACCACATACAGCAATGACAACAATGGCAATTGCTGTGACAAGAGCATATGGCGTCCCACCAGAAGTGGAAGGTTGGGGTTTGTGCATACATGAAGGGATATAATTACATCAAGCCATTATTTCTTGGATGACATTTTTTTACAAGCCCAGTTTTTTTCCCCCTCTCACCAGCATTGAATGCAAACCATAATCTAATCATCACTTTTCATGTGGACAGCATGCTGCATCAGCGGATTAGCTTCTCTGTAAGCTGTAAGCAGCTTTTCCAAATTTCATTACTGTCCCCCTCATGATCAGGTGTTGTGTTCAAACAGGCCTAGACTCCCTGTGTTTTGAGGTACATAGCTTTGATAGCGGTGATGAGAAATCAATGCATTTGTCTCAGTGTGGCAGGAGGAAATTGTGCTGGTTGTTTAGCATCTGGAGGCGTACTTGCTATTGCCCAGAAATACTATATTGGTAAAGTGGAATGTTGTGATTGGAGACGTAGAACCTGAGACCTGATTGAAATATAGATCTCACAGATATGCGTTGTGCTCTGCAAAGCGGGCTTCAGGCTGAGAGAGACATACAGAGCTGATCACAGATAATTTTGCACTGTATATATCTCACATCAACTGCCATTCATTGTTATGTGCATAAACTCACAGACACACAATGTTTAACTAAACAATTCATGTTAATCTGATCTGAATATATTATATATATATATTATTATACACACAACACACATGAAATCAGCATATTAGATGATTTCTGAAGGATCATGTGGCAGCTGAAGCCTGGAGTAAGGCTGCTGAAAATTCAGGTTTGCCATCACAGGAATAAAATGGAAATTTTTTAAAAAGTATTAAACAGGAAAAAATTTATTTAAATTGTAAATAATTCACAATAGACTGTTGTGCTGTGTTCCGGATCAAAAATAAAATGTAGCTTGATGAGCAAGAAGAGACTTCTAAAAAATTAAAAATCTTATGATTATGAATATGTATTATATTACATTTTATTGATGTTAATTTTGATAACACACACACACACACACACATATATATATATAAATAATATTAGTATATATATTATATAAACCGTTATTAACCCAGATAAGTGAGTACACCCCTCACATTTTTGTAAATATTTTATTATATCTTTTCATGTGACAACACTGAAGAAAGGAAGTAAAGTAAAGTAAAGTAGTGAGTGTACAGCTTGTAAAACAGTGTAAATTTGCTGTCCCCTCAAAATAACTCAAACACACAGCCATTAATGTCTAAACCAATGGCCACAAAAGTGAGTACACCCCTAAATAAAAATGTCCAAATTGGGCCCAAAGTGTCAATATTTTGTGTGGCCACCATTATTTTCCAGCACTGCCTTAACCCTCTTGGGCATGGAGTTCACCAGAGCTTCACAGGTTGCCACTGGAGTCCTCTTCCACTCCTCCATCACGGAGCTGGTGGATGTTAGAGACCTTGAGATGCTCAATAGGGTTTAGGTCTGGAGACATGCTTGGCCAATCCATCACCTTTACCCTCAGCTTCTTTAGCAAAGCAGTGGTCGTCTTGGAGGTGTGTTTGGGGTCGTTATCATGTTTGAATACTGCCCTGCGGCCCAGTCTCCGAAGAGGGGATCATGCTCTGCTTCAGTATGTCACAGTACATGTTGGCATTCATGGTTCCCTCAATGAACTGAATTCCCCAGTGCCGGCAGCACTCATGCAGACCCAGACCATGACACTCCCACCACCATGCTTGACTGTAGGCAAGACACACTTGTCTTTGTACTCCTCACCTGGTTGCCGCCACACACGCTTGACACCATCTGAACCAAATAAGTTTATCTTGGTCTCATCAGACCACAGGAAATGGTTCCAGTAATCCATGTCCTTGGTCTGCTTGTCTTCAGCAAATTGTTTGCGGGCTTTCTTGTGCATCATCTTTAGAAGAGGCTTCCTTCTGGGACGACAGCCATGCAGACCAATTTGATGCAGTGTGCGGCGTATGGTCTGAGCACTGACAGGCTGACCCCCCACCCCTTCAACCTCTGCAGCAATGGGTAGCACTCCACTCATACGTCTATTTCCCAAACACAACCTCTGGATATGACGCTAAGCACATGCACTCAACTTCTTTGGTCAACCATAGCGAGGCCTGTTCTGAGTGGAACCTGTCCTGTTAAAAAGCTGTATTGTCTTGGCCACCATGCTGCAGCTCAATTTCAGGGTCTTGGCAATCTTCTCATATCCTACACCATCTTTATGTAGAGCAACAATTCCTTTTTTCAGATCCTCAGAGAGTTCTTAGCCATGAGGTGCCATGTTGAACTTTCTAGTGATCCACAGTAGAAAGGTTGAGAGCGATAACACCAAAGGTAACACACCTGCCCCCATTCACAACCTGAGACCTTGTAAACACTAATGGAGTCACATGACACCGGAAGAGGAGAACATGGCTCTAAGTCGCGGACAAATTTGGACATTTTCACTTAGGGTTGTACTCGCTTTTGTGGCCAGCGGTTTAGACATTAATGGCTGTGGGTTGAGTTATTTTGAAGGGACAGCAAATTATATTATACAAGCTGTACACTCACTACTTTACATTGTAGCATAGTGTAATTTCTTCAATGTTGTCACATGAAAAGATATAATAAAATATTTACAAAAATGTGAGGGGTGTACTCACTTCTGTGAGATACTGTATATATACAGTATATTGATTAATTTAACCTGCGCTTGGTGCAGCACAGTGCAATTTGCTAACATGTGAAAAGTTTAAAATCTTACAACAATCTACTTTAAAAATCACCATATCAAACTGAAAAATGCACCTGTTTAAATACAATTTATAGAGATGAGTCATGGTCTACGTTTTTGTCACACACACTTTTTCTCTGTGCTTTGAATTTTAGGGTACAGGGTCATGTTTCACCTTAAAAGCAGGCCAGAAATATTGCCTGTCCTAATTAAACAGAAAATATTTTAGTATGGCTAATAATACAATATGAGTTTGAACTAGACTAAGACTGCCTGAACTCATGGCCTTGTGTATCGTCTGCTTGTAGAATTATTATGCCTTTTAATTCACTGTATTTAAAAGGCTGGTTCACTTTAAGATGATGAAAACAAATTTGAAACGGAATGTGTATCCCAAAAGATTTGATAGTTGCCTGGTACACTAGTGATGCATTTACAATCACGACAAAAAGCTTTGCATCAGAATCACTGCTGTAAGATAGACTTTGAACCAAATATGCATCCATTAGAGGCCGGCTTTAATCACTTTGAATTAATGTACAACTTAAAAAAGAATGTTGAAAGAGCAGAGATATAGGCATAGATATTTGTAGTTGCTTAGTATTTTGTTATGTTGTAGACGTTTATTCTCTTCTACTTTAAAAACAAAGATGTACCCAAATGCATGTCTTTGCATAACCAAAGAAAGGACAGAAAGATGAGAGCATACTTCAGCACAGGTAGCCTGGGGCTACATGACAAGTTTGACAGCTTTAAATAGATAATATAAAATCTAATTTATCATTAAGACATCTTTCCTGTTCTAGACCAATAGATCAAAGAATGCGAAGAATCAAAAATGTGTATGCAATCTTTGTTAGAATATGCAGAAGCATACAGAGATGACTGATTCTAGCCTGAAAGTTCACCCACTGTGCTGACTTGAATCTAGAAACAATTCATTACTATTTCAAAAGCCAAACAAACCAAAATTGTTAGCTGAAAGCCGCTAAGCAGTCTAAAGTCAACCGAGCTGGTCCCCAGACTCAGCAAAGCTGGTCCTCTTACTAAAAAAATTTTTCAATTAAAGTTGAAATGAACTTGAAGCATATGACCAGGGTGATGGAGTTCGTTTTAATCAAATTCAGCATGAGGCCTTAGAAATCAAATAGTCAAAAGTGATTAGAATGTTTTAAAAAAAAAAGAAAAAGCATCAGCTCTGATGCTTGCAAGGTAGAGAGTAAGACCTATTATGATCATTGCAGTTGACACAGAGCTGACGCTGGGGTAAATGGGCAGAAAAAGGCCCAAACTGTCCTTTTAAAGAGCATAGCTAGGTATTTTGCATTGTAGACATCATCTTTGTTTGACTGTGCATGTTGTAGTATCAAAATCCAGCTGATTAAAGAAAATATCCCTGCAAAGAGAATGTGGCAAAGCAAGTGACCCAGTAAAATATGTGCAAGAAATGTTCTTTGTCTAGTGCCTCATAAAATAGGAAAAATTTGAAATTACAGAAACTTGAATAATTTAAATGAATTATGTTTTGATATACAGTACCAAAAGTTTGGGGGTCAGTATTTTTTATTCAACAAAGACTTGTTACATTGATCAAAAGTGACAAGACTTTTACTGTGTTACAAAAGATTTCTGTTTCAAATAAATGCTGCTCTAATGTATCTTGGTTTCCACAAAAAATGTTGAGCAGCGTAGCTGTTTTCAACGTTGATAATAACGGTCACCAAATCAGCATATTACGATGATTTCAGAAGGATGGTGTGGCACTGAAGACTGAAGTAATTGCTGCTAAAAATTCAGCTTTACCATCACAGAAATTAATTACATTTTAAAACATCTCACTGCACTCATTTTTTTGGGTTAATTTTGACATTATATAAAATAATTTATTCGATGCTCTCATTCTTTGGTCTTTATTCAAGATGTTGTACCTAGTCTTTAAATCATTGAATAACTTACTATTAAATGGTTTAAGACGTCTTATAAACATTTGATAATTAAAGAAATTAAAATGACATATCAAAAAATTTATAAAATAAAATGATTTTGTTTTATTTTTTTATTTATTAAATAAAAAAAGTGATTTATATTATTTGACTCAGATTATTCTTATATACCAGTTCTATGTTGTACTGTATATAGTCTGCTAATATTGCATGGTTTCATGTGATGATTTATGAACATTTTGTTAGTAAAAATCATTAATCCACTCCCTAAAAAATGTCTATTGTGACAGTGGGTTTTCAGTCAAGACATCCTAATTTGTTTAGCCATCATGAATTTTGAAGTGAATTACCAAGCATGTGTTGAGTTCAGTGTGAGTTGAACTGGACATAAGACTTTAGCTGTGCTGTCGGTATGAATTGATCTTGCATTTGATAAAGTTGAAGAAATACAGATAGCACAAAGCCATTTTGCTTTGTCATGATCCATCCTTGGCTAGAAGATATATCAGTTTTCTTTGTTCTTCCTCTTGACAATATAAGTACACAAAAAGCTGCCTTTTATAATGATGGCTGGCACTCATTGTCAATTGGACTTCATGGCCTTGGGTGGTGCCTCTGAGCCAGACTCCACAATTAGCCCTGTTTCCAGCATGATTAATATTAACCATATTATTTGAAATAGCACTGTCAATTCAGATGTGAATGCGTACATGGGCCTTACAGAATTAATGTCAGGCTAATGAAAAGTAATGACTCGTTTTGCAGTGCTTATTCAATCGAGCTCCTCTGCAAATGAAGGGGGAAGGAAATTCAGTTCAGTTGATTGCCATCCAGTGCAGCCCCTCCTGATCAAAATGAGTGCACCATCAAAAATTACACACCCAAAACCTGGGCGCTAATTGTTAAGGCTGGGACGATACGCGTGTTTCCCGAATCGAAATGACCAAGATAATTGGGTGCTGGTCTGTATTGCGAGTTTAAGGATTGCGATTCTACAATTGTTGCAATTTGATATATTGTGATTTTTGTTTGCTTTTTTTAACACTAGACCATGGGGAAAAGTTGAATCATACAGCCTATACTTAATATATAAGATGAGTCATATTTGAAAAAATACAATCACATCATCACTTCTTTCTGAGTTTTATTTCAGGAGCATCATATAATACTCTACTACTAAATGGTCATTTCAAAACCCTGCATATAAAACAAGTGGTTAAAATGTACAATAGAATGAATGAACAATAATTTTTAATAGGCCTGTCACGATAACAACTTTTTGTTGTGCGATATATTGCCGCAGAAATAATTGCCATAAGCGATATTATTGTCATTTTAAAAGACAATTTTATGCCACTGAATATATAATAATAATGTAACAGCATAATAATGCAAGAAAGGCCTACACACTTCCAAATGACAACAAACTTTTAATTTTGAAGAATATTTGGATCATGGAAATTAAGTATTAAGTTCTAACAAAAAGTGCAAAGTAACAAGTAGAAAAAAGAAAAATGCACAAAGAATTTGTATGGAGATTTTTCCATCTACAGATTTTTCCCGGACCTTCTTTTCTCTGTAAATTAAGGGTGCACACTATTGCTGAAAAACACAATCACTACTTAGCAGTCAGATGTCCGTATGCACAAAGGCACAGATCCCTAAACAAGACCATATCTGCAGATGAAACCTTGTTTGTTGAAGCATTTTTTAAATTTGAACTAGCACCTCATGACAACACCACGTTATGTACGAGAAGCTGCAAAAAACACAGGCGCAAGTGTAATGCAAAAAACATGGTGACATTAATTTAAGTAAATATAATGGGCGATATGTTGCGTCACCAAAAATGATTGAGGTCATGTACATATATTGCGCGATAAGTCGATATATTGATTATTGCGACAGGCCTAATTTTTAAAGTAAAATAAAATGCTACATTAAGCTGTTGCTTCTCATGAAGCTAGTGCCATAAGAAAAAAATAAGCAGTATTACCAAATATGATACCAGTGCATGACAGAGCTTGCATACCAATTTAGCCATGTCTAGTTCTGCGTTTTCTGGTAATAGTGATGTATTGAAATTAGTTTTTATAGAAACACTGAAACCGAAATGTAAGTTTTCATTTAGACCAAAACCAAAAAGATTTCAAAATCATAACATTTTTTTAATTTTGTGAGTACATTTTTCCCCATCCCAACTAATTAATGAAAATGAATGAAAAAAGAACCCAATAGGTGGAATAAAAAAAAAATCAATTCAATAATGAATTTTTACTCAGATTATCACTATATACTGAATGGTAGACAAATGCATTGTGGATTTGTCCTCTTCCATGTGTCTCACCTCCCCATGGGCTGTAGAATGCTGTAGATTGTATGAACAAGTGGGTTGCCAGGTTGGCTGGGGGTTAATCCACACGGCTGGAGACCAGAAGGGCTCGGGCAGCAGCAGTTGTCGTAGCATGTGTATCAAAGTGATAAGCTCACTCCACCCAGTAGGTTATTATCCTCCTCTGCCCGTGTCTGATTAGAGTGATTGAGCAAAAGGGATCTGTACTGTAAAAAAGGATTAATGTTTGCAAACAGAGGGGTCACGTTGTATTGCTGCACCCCACGGACATATTTGACATTTAAATAGACATTTTTTGTCATGAGCACTAGTGGTCAACACATAGTTTCACAAAAACTAACGCTGATACTGATATATTATATTAGATTAGATTAGATTTTGAAAATTGTAATGTAATCTATCTATGTATCAAAAAATATATTGGTCTTTATAAAATGCTATTTAAAATATGATGTATTTTAACGTAATTTGACGTAATAAAACGTTATTTTAATTATTAACAAACCTATTATGTGAGAATATGTGTCATTATTAATCGTAAGCTAAGAAAATATTATTTATTTTAAAATACACAATACTCAAAATACATCAAATACTTTCTTTAAAACCTTTATCTAAATGTAATTCTTTGACAGAAAGGTTACTTTACCTGAAAGATGAAAGAATGTCCTCTGGTCATCATAACCATATGGTTTTCAGTTCTTTTTCATCCAGAATCCAATGCCAGACTTCTGAAACCTATAATAAACCAATCTGTCTGCTGCACAGGAATAAAGAAGTCTCAGACAGTTTTATGCTTCTATGTCTCTTTCCATTATTGTTGGTAGCGACAATTGAGAATGGCTTTCCATCAGTGTTCATTACAGTGTTTATTCCCATAACTATGACTCTAAATTTAAATGTGCTCTGTAATACCATACAATATGTTCATTTTTGTAACGTGATCAGAAAGAAAGTGTAACTAGCAATTTTCATCATAGTACACAGCAGGGCTAGTCCTGACATTTGTTCTGCCTTTTTGTGATATTTGATATATTTCTCAATATTTATGTTTGCTCTGAAACAGCTTGAAAGGACCCTTTCTCCATTTCAACAAAATATTTATTAAAGTTCGAATTGAAATGTTTAACACAAATCTATTTTAAAATCAAGGCATGTTTTCTAAGTTTTTTTCACTAAATGAACACCAGAAAGAATATTTAATCTCTTTATTTATATGCACCAATATAATATTATTTTGAACCAGAGTTTTTTAATTGATTCATTAAAACAGACTTCAGTTTTAGAGTCTCAGACATGAATCAAGCTTACCAGGTCAATTTTTGCTGTAGAAATTAACATAAAAAATAGTGATGATTATTCAAATGAAACAGTTTTTTTAAAACTTTGTTCACACAAAAATTAAAATTCAGTTATCATTTACTCACCCTCAAGTTGTTCCAAACCTGTACGATTTTCTTTCTTCTGTTGAACATAAAAGAAGATATTTTGAAGAATGTAGGTAACCAAACAGTTGCTGGTCCCCACTGACTCTTATAGGATGAAAGCACATTACAATAATGCAAAAAATATATCATGAAAATTCGATGTTTATTGCACGGTCCACTGAAACTGCCCATGTGTATCCATGTTAAGGATGTAACGATTACAGGTTTGACGATAAATCATGATAAAATTCCCGACGGTTAGTATTACCGTTTCATATTTTAATTATCATTAAAACCATATTAGATTACAGCGATTTGAACAACTCACGATAAATAAGTAACGATAGTTTTAAGTAACAGTCTCACGTTCGCACAGCACGCAGAGTAGTTTCGTTTTATGTGAAAACATGGCGGAATGCTGGGAGGTTTTAAAAGAGTGCTAAAGGAATATACAAATTAATTAATTATATGAATGTACCTATGAAGGTTCTGACTGTCTTCAGAAAAAATTAGATGGCATTTTGTTTTCACCTTCGCTCCATGTAATACCTAATAAAGAAGTGTTCTTAATCGCAATACTGCTTCGTCCACGGAGAATACGGGAAACAGCTCTAATTCAGCTTATCCATAAGCGCCACCTAGTGTCAGAGAGTAGATTTAAAGAGACTTATATTTACATTCAGCCTGAGTGCAGTTTCTGTCTGGCCAAAACCGGACCGAATTTGAATGCCCTGCTGTAAAGTTGACCGGTTTATGAAAAACAAGTATGTGTATTTTACACATTTAAACAATTCAGATAAGTTATCTAGAATTATTTATTGAACAGATAAAATACATATATTAATTTTTTCTTTTTTCAACTCTTTTCTTTATTTAAAGGCTGAAATGTGAGGTTTACCTTTTTATGAAACTTTTTCAAAGCTTTATTTGAACATCTACATGAGATATTTCAACATGCTATTAAACTGTTGTCAGTCAAGTTGTCATTTAAAATCCGGACATCATTGGTAATATTATTGTTTTAGTGATTATGCAAACAAATGTTGATTTTTAAATATAAAACTTGAAGTGATTTATGTGTCAGTACTTTTTGAACATCTCCAGCACATTTTAACAATACTGTGATAATACTGATAACCGTGATCATTTTGGTCACTATAATCGTGATTAGAAATTGTCATATTGTTAACATCCCTCATCCATGTTAACTCTTTTATTTGTTGGAGACTACAGATTCAGTTTACTTATAGCCATTTAATGTCTTTATGTAAGTGACTCGTACTTGTTGTAAGAAACAGAAATTAACATGAATTGATCATCTTTAATCAGCCAAACTGAAGCGTTTCTTAAGTGTATCAGGCAGTGAAAATAAATCTTTGTTCCTCTCTAAGGGACTGCAGGTATCCAAGCATTTTTTTAAGAATTCAGGCAGATATTACCATTGAAAAGAAAGCTTGTTTGATTGGAAGGACATCCAAAAGCGCTTCAATTTCTTACGCAGGGTTGACAGTGATACAGACCTAAACTTAAATCACCCTCCAGAGTGGATGAGGCAATCACACAGCCGCTGGTTTGATTGATCTGGGCAGGAAACTCCCACACACGGCCCACTGACTGCTTTCTGAGATACTAATAGCCTTCTAGAAAATTAAACTGAGAGCACAGCCCTATTTATTTCATAGAATATGTACTCACATTCTCTAGACGGTGATATACTTGACATGTAATGTGATGACATGAGATTGGAGTGTTGATTTGTTGTTGTGAATATGGCTACTATGGAAACATGATCTAGTTATGGGGCTTTTCAGTTCCAGCTGTGGAAAAACACTGGACAGAATTAACAAGCGCTAATTGATTAATGAGTAAACCTGATGTCTTGAGTATTGGGCTAAAAATATTCTGTTAGGTGAATCATTTCATTAAAAGGTGTACTGTTTGAGTCATTTGATGAAGTGCACTTCACAAAAATATTTTGAAAGATTATATTATTATACTGTATTGTATTGTATTCTTGTAATTCTTATAATGTATCATTCTTATTCATTCTTAAGGCTTATTATATTAAAAATATTTTAGTTTTTATTTTTTACATTAAAAATATGAATCCAATAATTTCAAATAATTAAATAGTTATATAAACAAAATTAAATAAATAGAATGTTAAGTGATAAAATAACTCTGTAATTGGCTTTTCCATTCATATTAGATCAGTTATACTCATTTAACAAACTTGAATTTGAATTAAACTGCAAATTAAATACAGTGTATTGAATTTTTATGGTGAAATAAATAATTTTATGAGTTTTGACTTCCCTTTCAACACCGCTTATTTACTGTACCTCAGTGGTGTCATGTTTTTGTCATGTTAAATGATATAAGGAAGAGGAAGTGACATTATTTGGGTCTTCAGAGGAGCCAAGTTGGCAAGTTATTCTCATCTAACATTCATAATTTGTTGTTTTTTCATGCTTGACAGGATTTATAAAGCATAACATATCCACTCTGTCACAAAATAGACAGAAAAAAATATTTATTTAATGTTGCTTCTATTTATAGAAACATTGTAATTTTGTTGACTCTTGAATGCTAATGATCTGAGGACGTACTGGAACCTTGAAAACAGGAAGAGCAGCAGCCGTTTTTTTTTTTTAATATTCCACACCATCACAACCATAGAATATGCTGACATTTTATTAATTTAGCTCGAAATGGCACAAAGCAGTGTACTATGTAAATGTATGTTAAAAATCCTTTCCCAGGTGGACCCATTTCAGTGTACTAAACACATGTTAGGACATTGGTCTGGTGTGAAAATATGAGTGCATTTATGTTGACACTTGTGTGAAAGATTAGCAAGTAATGATATGCACCGGCATGCTGAGATGCCTGGATCAATATCTGTTTGTAATGCTTATGTCATTCATTCCTATAACTCCCTCATGACGCTATCGCATAACTCATATATAAAGAAAGATAATCCTCCTCTGCATGTACGAGTGGACTCCAGTCTGCAGGGAGCATCCAGATGTCATAATGTAGACGTCAGAAAGCTCTCAAAGCCGCCTCTTTAATCAATAATAATCCAGAGACCACCTTCCGCATGCCTTTTTGAGGCCTGTTCAGTGATGTCTGCTTCATGAAATCTTGACGTCATATGGAAGGACATTAGTACAGTCATATGGTGGGCTGTGAGAAAGACACTGATTTTCTAAAAATAGATGGTGTGAAACTAGGCCAGGGTGCAGAGCAGGCAGCTGGCACACAGGAAGGGAATACTTTTGTGTGTGTGTTTGTGTTTTGTTTCGGCATCCAGAAGGAGATCTTGCAACATAATGCGTTTCGGCAGTGTTTCCTGTCATTGCCTAAACCCTCTGCAGTAACCCGGTGTGCACTATTAGATCTTTGAGATGTCTTCATTCCAGGTGGTGTCAGTGCCTATTACTTCTGTGTGTTCACCAGTGTTGGGGAACTACTTTGAAATTGTTTCATTCCATGCTATATGTTTCTCACCATTTAAAGTAGTTCAACTACTGCCGAGCTGCTCTTTTGAGAGTTGGCTACACTACAAGCTAGGAACAGAAAATAGCTAACTAAATTGGGGCAATATCTTTTAAAAATATAATTATACAATGATATAATTTTGAATTTAATGATAGTCCTATTTTTCTTGCACAAAAGCAATGAGTGAGTGAATTGGCAGTTCAGATAACGTGACATTATTTTACCTGAACAGATAAACTACACTGTAAAAAAAAAAATTCTGTAAAAAAACGGATAATGTACTGGCAGAAAATTACCAGGACATTTTCTGTTAAATTTACGGACATTTCCTTCAACATTAAAACAGAAAATTCTGTAAATTTACATTTTCTTCTGTACCATAAAAAATTATAGCATAGGCAAGGGCTGGACAATAATTCAATATCAATATATATCGCGATATAATTTTTTTCAATAACTGTGATATGATTTTTAAACACATTTCCGATATTTCGATATACATTACCAGTGTTTCCCATACATTGATTTATTTGTGGCGTTTGACTTCGTTGAATAAACATGAGCACTGCACGTTTCAAAATCAAAACGCGTCGCTGGTGTTTTATATGAATGTATCTCTGAAGGCAACCGACTGTCTTCAGAATAGTTTAGATGGCATTTTTATCTGATAAAGTACCGTTCATGTTTACAGCCTTTACTGAAGAAACCGCTAGTTCCACCGCTCTCACAGCGCCTCCTGCTGGCAGACAAGCAGTTTGCATTTTCAATAATAAGCCGTCTCCAGCAACGTTTTTGTTGTTGCTCTATTTTTTTGTTTTCTGAAGCAACTCGGAGCATGTTTCATACTGGTTATCCTGGTTAATGCACGTTTCAATCTATAAGAATAATCAGCCTACACTACCAGTCAAAGGTTTTTGAACTGCAAGATTTTTAATGTTTCTTAAAGAATTATCTTCTGCTCACCAAGCCTACATTTATTTGATCCAAAATGCACCAAAAGCAGTAACATTTTGAAATATTTTTACTATTTAAAATAACTTCTTTCTATTTGAATATATTTTAAAATGTAATTTATTCATGTGATCAAAGCTAAATTTTCAGCATCATTACTCCAGTCTTCAGTGTCACATGATCCTTCAGCAATCATTTTAATATGCTGATTTGCTGATCATCAATATTTAAACTGTGATACTTTTTTTTCAGGATTCTTGATGAATAGAAAGATCAAAAGAACAGCATTATCTGAAATAAAAAGCTTTTGTAACATTTTACACTATACCACAGTGGCAAACTCCGGTCCTGAAGAGCCGCAGCCCTGCAGAGTACAGCGCCAACCCTAATTAAAACTCACCTGCCAGTAGCTTTCTAGTAACCCTTCAGACATTGATTAGCTTGTTCAGGTGTATTTGATTGGGTTTGAACAAAACGTCTCTAGGTTACGTTATGAAACCATGGTTCCCCGGAACGAGACGCTGCGTCGAGCGCTTGGGGAACGCCCTTGCGGGGGGGTGACCAGTCTGAAGACGTGTCAAAATCCGTCCAATGGAGAGCGGAGACGTCAGAGCAGGAGTGACGTATAGCACCAAAAAGCATAAAAGCAATCCGGCCGGGCGCCAACCAGCTTCGATGAAGTAGCGCCTGCAGGGATGCAGGGAGTATGACAAAGAGACGCAGCGTCTCGTTCCCTCGGGGAACAATGGTTACATACGTAACCTAAGAGACGTTCCCCTTCAGGGAACTCGAGCTGCGTCGCAGTCGCTTTTTTTTTGGGACGGAGAATACCATGCGCATACTACCAAGTCCCTGCCTGTGTGTGTGTCTCTTGTGCACATCACGAAGAGAGAACTTGGGAAACTGGGGTAGATGCCAGGTCTAGGTTATAGAAATGGACAAAAGTGTGCGGAGAGGAACAGCCCGCCGCCGCACAAATGTCCTGCAAGGCCACACCCAAGTTGAAAGCCTTGGAGGCCGCCATACTCCTGGTCGAGTGCGCTCTGACCCCCATAGGTGATGGGAGGCCAGAGGACTCGTAGGCTAGTGAGATGGCCTCAACCACCCACCTACTCATAGTCTGCTTGGTCGCCGGAAATCCCTTCTTTGGCGGACCAAAACAAACAAAAAGCTGATCTGCCTTACGCGACGGGGAAACTCTGTGTGCGTAAGCGTCCAGTGATCGAACTGGACAGAGCAGATTAAGCCATTCTTGGCCTACTTCCTGGAACGGAGAAGGACAGAATGCCTGAAGTACTATGGGCCCTGGTGAAGAAGTGGGCACCTTAGGGACATACCCGACCCTCGGGTAAAGGAATGCCCTAACCATGCCTGGAGCAAACTCAAGGCACGAAACAGAGAGTGCCTGAAGATCCCAGATCCTTTTAGTGAGGAAATAGCGAGGAGAAAGATGGTCTTGAGCCTGAGCAACTTGACCGAACTTCTTCTATGGGTTCAAAGGGGGCATTGCATAAGCCCTCCAGAACCACAGCCAGGTCCCATGAGGGCACCTTGGTGCGCTGTACCGGCCTCAGCCTCAGGGTGCCACGGAGGAAAAGAGTGATAAGTGGGTGTCTTCCCAATAACTGACCACCCAGAAGGGCGTGGTAAGCAGCTAAGGCCGCCATGTATACCTTCAGAGTGGAGGGAGATAACCCTGCGGAGAATCGCTCCTGCAGAAACTCCAGAACTGTACCAACTGGGCAGTTGACTGGGTCCTGCAGTCACTGTCCGCACCATGAAGCGAAAGTTTCCACTTCAAGGCATACTGTTTCCTAGTGGCGGGAGCTCTGGACTGGAGTATAGTCTCAACAACCTCAGTTGAGAGACCAGATGCTAGGAGCTGTGCCCCCTCAGGGGCCATGCCCACAGCATCCATAACTCCGCCGATTAATGTAGGAGACCACCGATGTGTTGTCAGTGCGGACAAGCACATGATGCCCCCTTAGGTCTGGAAGGAAGTGTGTCAGAGCTCGAAACACGGCCAGCATTCCCCGGCAGTTGATGTGCCAAAAGAGATGATGGCCTTCCCACAGACCCTGGGCAGAGCGGCCACTCATGACCGCTCCCCAGCCCGTGAGAGAGGCATCCGTCGTTAGCCTTACACGACGACAAGGAGCCCCTAACGTCGGGCCTTGAACCAGGAACCAACGTTTCTTCCACATGTCTAAGGCACGTAAGCATCGCCGCGTGACCTTGATCATGCAAAGCGGATTCCCCCTCGGGGAAAATCCCTTTGGTTCTGAGCACCCACTGCAAGGGTCTCATGTACAGCAGGCCTAAAGGTATCACGTTGGACGCCGCTGCCATCAGACCCAATAGCCTCAGAAACTGTTTGACAGTGAGTGACTTCTCTTACTCTCGTGACTGTCGTGAGGATTGACTCGATTCGAGCAGGAGACAGACGTGCCTGCATCGAGGTTGAGTCCCACACCACGCCTAAATAAGTGGTTCTCTGTAGTGGAGAAAGAACACTCTTCTTGGCGTTTAGTCTTAACCCCAGCTCTCTCGTATGGGCGAGGACGACATCTCGATGCCGAGCCGCCAACTCCTCCGATCGAGCTAGTATCAACCAATCGTCAATATAATTGAGTATGCGGATGCCATGGAGTCGCAGTGGAGCCAGAGCAGCATCCAAACACTTGGTGAAAGTGCGGGGTGAGAGTGACAGGCCGAAGGGAAGAACTCTATATGGGTATGCTTCGCCCCCGAAAGCAAACCTCAGGAACTTCCAGTGTTGAGGGAGGATGGAAACATGGAAATAAGCGTCTCTGAGATCTATCGTAAAAACCAGTCCTCGGACTGGATCTGAGATACTATCTGCTGATAGTGAGCATCTTGAACCGAAGCCGTTTGATAGCGCGGTTCAGAAGACGGAGATCTAAGATCCGACGCAACCCCCCATCCTTCTTCGGAAAAATGAAGTAACGGCTGTAGAACCCGGAAGCTCTCTCGAGAGGAGGAACACGTTCTATGGCCCCTTCCTCAAGAGAGTATCTACTTCTTGTTCCATTACCAGAGCCTGCTGGGGGCCCACCAGAGTGGGAATGACCCCATTGAAACGAGGCGGACAAGAACCGAACTGGATTCTGTAACCTTTCTCTACAATCTGCAGGACCCATTTTGAGATATTTGGTAGAAGTTTCCACGCTACCAGAAAATCTACTAAGGGAACCAGCCTCTCGAGGCTGGCGTCTGGTATTATTAGAGGAGCCAGTTCGGTGCCCTGAAGCGGATGACCGGCAGGGAACAACTGACCTGACTCCTGTAGCGCCCTCACTTGAGGGGGCGAGCTCTCCAGTGCCGTACCGTTGCCGGGCGGCAGCTGGGATTTCGCTCGTCGGAGCTCACTGAGCACACTGAGCCCTGAAGCACCGAGGTGGAAGGGGTATCAATGAACCCCCATGAGGGCACTGAAGGAACAACCGAACTGACTGCTGTAGCACCCTCACTTGAGGGGGCGAGCTCTCCCGTGCGGTACCGTTGCCGGGCGGCAGCTGTGGGGGGGAATTTCACTCGTCAGAGCTCACTGAGCCCTGAGGCACCGAGGTCGCACACCCCCATCCTTCTTCGGAACGATGAAATAACAGCTGTAGAACCCGGACACTCTCTCGAGAGAGAGGAGGAACACGTTCTATGGCCCCCTTCATCAAGAGAGTATCTACTTCTTGTTCCATTACCCGAGCCTGCTCGGGGCCCACTAGTGTGAGGATGACCCCATTGAAACGAGGCGGACAAGAACCGAACTGGATTCTGTAACCTTTATCTACAATCTGCAGGACCCATTTTGAGATATTTGGTTGAAGTTTCCACGCTACCAGAAAATCTATTATGGGAACCAGCCTCTCGAGGCTGGCCTGTGGTATTATTAGAGGAGCCAGTTCGGGGCCCTGAAGCGGATGACCGGCAGGGAAAGACCGACCTGACTGCTGTAGCACCCTCACTTGGGGGGCGAGCTCTCCCGTGCCGTACCGTTGCCAGGCGGCAGCTGGGATTTGCGCTCGTCGGAGCTCACTGAGCCCTGAAGCACCGAGGGTGCAGGGGTATCAATAAACCTCCGTGAGGGCACTGAGGAGGATTGGGCACCGTATACTGAGGTGTTATCCTTTCCTCTCCAGGTGGGCTGCCCTCAGGGACCTGACAATGGTAGGACCATTTAGCCGAGGTCCTCTTAGACAAAATAACGGTCCGCAGATCCGTCTTTGGTCTAGAGGACCCTGACTGAGAGCGTCGCCCCGACCCTCGTTCTTTCTGTGGAGGGGTGTGGGTTGCAATGCTCTGTTTTGAGACTGGCGATATGAGGAGCTTTATGACTTGGGCTGCTGCTCACTCAGCAGCCCCACCCCTGAGCAGGTCAGCCTGGTATGCTTGTAACACCGCCATGGTGTGCGAACATGCGCCAGCCTGACCTGTCGCCATATAAGCTTTCCCAACCAGACTCGATGAAAGCCTAACGGGCCTGGTGGGAAGCTTCGGGGCCTTCAGGGACGATGCTGAGGATGGGGAGAGAAAGCTTGCAAGCGTCTCCTCCAGCACTGGCATTGCCCCATATACCTTATCATTCAGCCCCACGATGTTCTTTGAATAATTCGAGACTGTGGGGCAGTAATACGGGATGAGTACGGTTTCTCCAACGATCTTGGCACTCAGCATGGAGATCGGAAAAAACGGAAGGCCCCCGTCGTGAAGGCTGTGATCTGGATTCAGAACATGCTCGTCTAATTATTTTTAGGACGAGGGTCCTGTTTCTAGGCTGGCCAAACGATATTTTATTTTTGGCACGAATCACCCCCCATAATCATGAATCAGACCTCATATGCGAGGGACTGTGGTGGAGTCCACAGTCTCCTCTGTCTCGACACTCGTCACCTCCACCTCCTCGGAGGAAGATAGATGAAACGTCTGGCTCTCTCTCTCTCTGGGGGGGTGGGAGCGCGAGAGAGAGAGCCGCGGAGCTAGCGGGTGAGGACCGAGAAAAGGAAGAGCCCGTCTCGGATTCCTCCGCTAAATCCACCCGCGATCCCAACGACAACGGTCTGCGCTGTGCCTCGGCAAAAGCGGGACCGCTGCCAGCGGGATCGCAACCCTGGCCGCTCTCATCAAACGCAGCCAGGCAAGAGCGGAGCGTGCGCAGCGAGAGCTCGCGGTGATGACAATCAGCTGCTCGAGAGCTGACCGTGCATGCTCTGCTCCTAACAAACGACACACACATCGTGTGTATCCCCTGCCGCCAGATATCGTGGGCAGGGAGAAACACAGCGATTGTAATGCCCGTTTGCTCACCATAGACTTTCTAATTGTTTTATATATATGAGTGCTTGTACGGACACACAACAGTAAATAGACAGACACATACAAAGAGACCTACTGAAGAGCAGAAGCTGGTTTGCACCCTGCCGGATGCGCTTTTATGCTTTCTGGTGCTTACGTCACCCTGCTCGGGATGTCTCGCTGCTCCATTGGACGGATTGACACGTGCTTCAGAACGCGGTCAAGCAAGGGCGTTCCCAAAGCGACTCGACGCAGCTCGAGTTCCTGAAGGGGAACGTCTTGCAGGGCTGCAGCTTCTCAGGGACGACGTCGCAACCCCGCACCAAACCATGCAAAAGCTCTTTTTAAAATTTATATTATAGAAATTATTACTTTCATTTAGCAAGGATGTTTTAAATTGATCAAAAGTGATGATAAAGACATTTATAATGTTACAAAAGATTTCTATTTCAGATAAATGCTGTTCTTCTGAACTTTTTATTCATCAACGAATCCTGAAAAAAAAATTACTCCGCGGTTTTCAACATAAAATAATAAGTGTTTTCTGAGCAGCCCCCCCCCCAAATCAGTATTTTAGAATGATTTCTGAAGGATCAGGTGAATGGAGTAATGATGCTAAATAAATTAGCTTTGAAATCACGGAACAATATATTCAAATGCAAAACAGTTATTTTAAATAGTAAAAATATTTCAAAATGTTACTGTTTTTGCTGTATTTTGGATCAAATAAATGCAGGCTTGGTGAGCAGAAGAGAATTCTTTAAAAAACATTAAAAATCTTACTGTTCAAAAACTTTTGACTGGTATAGTATAGTATATTTTTTTGTTTGAAGTTAAAGATATTAATATTAATAAGGTGAGTTTGAGATGTTTATTTGACAGTGATTTCAAATTTCTTGTTTGTATGAAAGCTAAATACCAATAAAAGGTGAACATTTTATTTATTTGCGCCATAGTTTTATAGGAGTAGGTTTCATAGAGTTGGCAAATTAATTTTTCATAAGTTTGTAGGTACAGACATCTGTTGTGGCCGTTCTTATGAGGCTTTTTTAATAGTGTTCATATTGATATCGGAATTATATCGTATCGACCGAAATTAAGAAATATATCGTGATATAAATTTTGGCCATATCGTCCAGCCCTAGCATAGGCCTATCTTTAGTAGCAAATAAATCCAGCACAATATATACAAATTGAACATGGTTTATTTTTACCTCATGTAAACATTCTTAAAAGTGCGTTCAGTAGCTTTTATTTGCCTTAAACAGGTGAAGACAAAAATATTATGACATCAGTTAATTTAACAATGTTTAAAGCGCCATTGAAAATGATTGTATTGTGGAACACTTTTTAGTTTTAAACAGCAACAGGCAGAAAAAAGAAAACATGAGCAGGTACTTGTACAATATTGGTGTTGCACCAAATAGTGGTCACAAAGATAAACTTCACTGTGAAACAGTCAAGATTCAAAACATTTTCAAATACATGGGAAAAATTAATACAAAGACAGGGCTGTCATTAATAACAACTGCTATAGACTTACAGTCAATATTCAAGTGAAATGTTCCAGTGTTGACACCATTTTCCTACAAGAGAACACAATATTATTTAAAAGGACAGTTCACCCAGAAATGTGAATTCTGTCATCAGTTACTCACCCTCATACCGTTCCAAATCCATAAGATTTTCATTCATCTTTGGAACACAAAGAGTATTTTTAATGAAATATCAGCCTACAACTACCATTTCAAGGTCCAATAAGATATAGCTGTCAGATTTCATTAAAAAGGATCTTCATTAGTGTTCCAAAAAGGATAGGAATGAGATTTTTCATATAATATTTTGGGTGAACTAACCATTTATAAGTTAGATTACTAACCTTTAATTCATGCTAAATTATCTGCATCTACAATTGACATGGTACTACAAAAAAAATTCTTGTACAGCATTTGAAAATAAAGAACAAATATTCATGACATTTCAATGTGAAACTAAGAGAACTATACAATCTAAATTAAGAGCAGGGCTCCAAGTGTTTGTGTGCTTTTAGTATCTCTTGCCATGTGCCAGTTTGAGGAAACAACTTTATTTTTTCTTTTGCTGCATGTTCAGTCCAAGTTCTATGTTGAGATTTGAAAAAAACTCAAATTGTACATGGATTCTCGAAGTTGTTCATACATGAGTCTTGGAAGCGTAGGTTCCCTTCATCTGAACCTTTGACCCTCGTTCAGGATTTCTTCACAGGAAGACTGGAAATGACAAGAAATGAAAGTGAAATACAGAGTAACGTGCAGAACAGGTTGAGATTGAATGATCAATTTCCAGTTCAAACATTGTTTATAAAATGCTAAACTTGCATTTCCAGTGGTCTCCAATTGCATCTGTCATGTGATCTTGTCAACAATGTTTTATGATACACTTAAAGAGATAGTTCACCCAAAAATGAAAATTCTGTCATTAATTACTCACCCTCATGTCGTTCCAAACCCGTAAGACCTTCGTTCATCTTCGGAACACAAATTAAGATATTTCTGATGAAATCCAAGAGCTCTCTGACCCACGGCGAATGCGTGTGGTGCTGCTGACGTAGACCCCGCGTGGTTGTACTCTCGTTAATGGCGGCAGACTCTCCCAGGAGAGAAGAAATCATTGCATACAGTTGTTATTTTTGCTTTATACCCGTTTTAATACATAGTTCCTTACATTTGTATGAATTCCAGCATAGGTGCCATTCTCCTCTGGATGTTTTATGTTTAAATAAATGAAGAGAATGGTAGCTCAGCCACAAATGGGGGAGAAAATGATAACTTCTGAATGCAGCAGTTCTGGAATCACCAATAACAAACAAAATAAGAATTATAAAACAACACATTGTAATTCAGAAGGCACTAAAAATTGATAATCTTTTCATATACAAACAATTCAATAACAAAAGTCAACTGAATAACGGACCCTCTGGACTATTTGTTCTGGCGTATTGAACATCCCTAATGGTAAAAAATATGGAAGCATATGGGTAGCAAAATTCAATTTGAAATATGCAAAATGGCAATGTAGTTCTGTATTTTAATTGACATTTTACCATACGTGTGTCCAAAATTTAGTGCAAAATGAAAATTCAGTTATATAATTTACATTTGCCATTTTCTGCACTAGTTTTAATATGCAAATTAAAAACATGTTAATACTTTACAAGTTGCAAAATTAAAATGAAAATGTATTACCCAAATTGATTAGATATGTTTAACATGTCCAAGCAAAAACTGTAGCAAAATTATCTTTTAAATGCTGTTTTTCCTAAATGCATTTAGACTTAGGGGCAGGACACTTGGGATTGCATTTTCATCATAATACCACGTGATAATTGTAGCAAAATGTAGTGAGAATTTCAGAATGCATTCTGATGAGCTAAATATTAGCTATAAAGAACTGAAATGCTGTAAGAATCAGTGAATCTGGTTTCATTACATGAAAAGTCCAAACAAACAGATTCTTTTGAATAAATCAGACTTTTCCAAATGAGCTACAAATGAAAAAAAGGAGCTTGTAACCACAAAATCTACACTGCTATTAGCTGAATTATTAGAGTAGATGACGAAAAGTTAGTGTCTTTTTGTGTTTTATAAATAATTAAAGTGTTTATATGATATTAAATAATTGAATCAACTGATTTGTTAAATGTCACTTAGTTGTTCATGACTAAAACCAATCTCATTATCCTTTATTAAAATTTGCATATCTTCAAATCTATATCAAGCTATAAAACAACAATAATCTGCTAAATAAATTAATAGTTTCAATAACCTACTCATGTCATTTTTTATTAATTACCATGAGTCAATTTACATTATTTCTCTTCTTCTTGTGATTGAAACGGACTCACATGACATACTGAATGAACATCACGCCCACTTTCTTTTAGTCGGTTATGCTACTGAAAATTGTAACTAAGTTACTTGTGTTGCTACGTTTAATTTTGTTTCTCCCAAGCACTGGTGCTCACTCATTTAATAATGCATTGTTATAGGAATTGAAGTGCCTTGCAATTATTATTATTTTTGCCTAGACATACTGTGGTACTTCTTCTGTATGACTGTAACGAATTATTTGCAACAATGGAGCAGCCGTAAACAATAAAACCCAAAAGTGCATGAATAAGAATGAGTTTGTGAGTTAGAATTTGAGAATTTGTGTAAAAAAAAATTTTTTTTTTTTTTAAATGCAACCTTGAAGTGCTTTGTAATTGGAGATCAGTGGAGGAAACATCATCAGGCAAGTACACTGCAGTGTACCGGAGCTCCATTCTCCTGCTTAGAGGGGAAATCAATAATACAGGCACTTTGCCTCATCAGTCGCCTACGCATCTTTGAGATGTACTATAAGGTAATGCTTAGATGAGGGTATTTTTGTCTGCAAAATTGCTTGGAAATGCAAGTCCAAGATTCTTCTACATACAGAGCAACTGTTGTAGTGCAAATTACATCCGCTAGAGCAACTTGAATGATTGCAGTGCCTCACCTTGAATTTGATTTGGCTGAAAGCATCAGTCTCATGTGGCAGGGATTTTATTTCCCTCCATGACAGCTTTTTGCAGTGTGGCTGGTTGATGATGCGACCTCAAATGATCCAGCAAACTGAACTACATCACTTTTTCATTTCTTCCCTAATGCAGCTCCTCCAAACGTTCGGATCATCCACTCCGGTCACGCATGCAACATTGAGGAGGAGCGCTACACGGAGAGGGTGTACACCATTCGGGAGGGGGAGACTTTAAAGCTGACCTGTCTGGTCTCGGGGCATCCACGGCCACAGGTGAGGCTCTCAGTGTTTACTGATTTCTGTCCTCTTCGATCATCAGTTTGAGGCTGCTCATAACTGGGTGCCACCACAGGACTAATGGCTGAGATAGGGATATTTGCACAAGATTAGAGAGATAAATGTTTGAAAATTTAATGATATTAAGAATCTTCACGTTTTGAATCAAATCGCAAGTATTCTAGCTTATACTGACTTAAAATAGAGTCAAGGAAATGGAATGAAAAGAGAACCTCATAAATCCAAATAAAGAAAAATAACTATTCATAAAGTGAGCAAGATGAAAATTGTTTGAAATGGAAATTAAATTTGAGTTACAAGACATCCTGTGGTGTTGAAAAATACAATATAGTAGCATTTGATATTCAGAGAACTGTGCTAGGCATCATATAAAGTATATTTAGTATGTTTATTATAGAACCTGTATATTACATATTGTATGATGCCTGGCACAGAATGAAGAGAGCGGGGTAAGATGTGTATGTATGTATGTATGTATGTATGTATGTATGTAGATAGATAGATAGATAGATAGATAGATAGTTAGATAGATAGATAGATAGATAGATAGATATATGATTATCGTCTGATCTGTACATGGTTATAAGAGGCTTTTTTATCTCATTTTAATTGATCGTAGGCATCCTGAAATGCATTTAGTTGTCATAATACCATTCTCTTCTACTCACCTCCAGCTATAATGCACTCATGATATTGACACTAACAAATCGTTATTAATTCCTGGTGCTACTGTGAGAGGGAGGTGAGTCCTAAATCAATGTTATGCTTCTCAGCTAAAGAGGACGCCATATAATCCTGAATAATATGACATTTTGATTATCAGAGGAAGATAACAACATTCTGTGTTTCTGCTTCATGCACTCCTGTATGTATCATTCATCTGTTATGATTCTGGACTCGCTGCAGTACTCTCCATTTCACCCTCACTCAAGGGGTCTTAATTCTCTCAACGCCCCACTCCTCGTTGTATCTTGCAGAGGCTTTATCAGTCCCATAGCCTGTGTGCGGTTTTAGATAGGCAGCACTCTACGCCTCTCATCTTGGACTCAGTGCTGCATTTTCAGTGGAGAGGAAGAGCAGTCCCACTGAGTTAGTGCAGGAGTAGAGATGGCCACGAGGGAAATCACTGAATCTGCACGACTGCAGAAGAGCTCAGTGATTCCCCGAGGAGCACTGTCAGACCTCAGAACGCTAGGAAGAGTCCTAAAATCTAAATGTTTGCAAAGAAATCCTCCTGGCGGTGTGCAGTCATAGTTTTGAGGTAAGCCTTCATTTTGCATTCTACACACAGTTTCTGTGAGGAGTTCGCATTATTTTAATGATCCTGTGACGCTCTTCTCCTCAAATCTGAGCTGTGCCATCCATTTCGTTCACTGTAGCAGGCATGAGAGATGAACAGGATGGGCAGTGTGTGATGAGGTACACCTGAAAGTAATGGTGCCTCATCACCGTTGCTGTTAAGTGCTAAGTGCATCTCTCCTCAGGCTGTTTGCATCCACAATGGAGTGGCTGGAATGCCAAGCCAGTGGAGGAAGCTGCTGCCCCTTGTGCCCCGGACCTGGAGGGGAGCAAGAAGGTCTATAATACCTGCAGGAATGCGTCTATTAACATTCTCTTTCATCTTAATGTCAGATGATCGATGCCGTAGGACTCCCTGGAAGTATGTGATTTGAAATTTGCCATTTTTGCTTACAGGTTCTTAGTTCTAGCCAATCGAGTCAATAATCTGAGCCATAAACGCTGTAAAAATATTTAATGCTGCCAAAACAAAACTGAAAAACTGGTAAAACATCTAGTTATAGTACCTGTAATGAAATGTTAGTGATATATGCTGCTTGTAAATAAAACAAATACATAACGTCAGAATTCATGGCTACTTTTGAATGGCCCTCATTAATAGGTGTAGTTATGGCAACTACCAGCAGGTATGCCAAAAATTATAGAGTGCAACAGTGACTGCCTTCTTTTTTAGCTGCCTTTGTTCCAGAATTTTTTTTGTTTGTTTGTTTGTTTTAATTCTTCAAATAGAGGCTCTTTGTTACAGATATATAAGCCATGCATCAAACCATATATGTGACCTTGGACCACAAAACCAGTCATAGGGGTTCATTTTTCGAAATTGAGATTTATACATCATCTGAAAGCTGATAAATAAGCTTTCCATTAATGTATGGTTTGTTAGCATAGGACAATATTTGGCCGAGATACAACTATTTGATAATCTGGAATCTGAGGGTACAAAAAAATTTAAATATTGAGAAAATCCCCTTTAAAGCTGTACAAATGAAGTCCTTAGCAATGCATATTACGAATCAAAAATGAAGTTTTGATATATTTATGGTAGGAAATTTACAAAATATCTTCATCGAACATGATCTTTACTTAATATCCTAATGTTTTTGGCATAAAAGAAAAATCTATAATTTTAGACCCGATACAATTTATTTTTGGCTATTGCTACAAATATACCCATGCTACTTAAGACTGGTTTTTGTGGTCCAGGGTCACATATATATATATAGATGCATGAATGGGTTAATGGGTCCCGTTGTTTTCTTCTCCGGTTCTCCTTCAGAAAGTCGGGTTAAAGGGACCCCACCCAATTGTTTTCAGTGGACAGCGACATCAGGTAGTTTTGGCCGCTTTCCGGCCTCCCGTTAGACTGCTCTCTCCTTTGGTTGGTGGTTTTAGCCATGTTCTCCCCATCACCTTAGAGGGTTCCCTTTCGAGCACAGCCACTCCCAACTGATGCTGAGGTCTCCCCCCTCTCAGCGCGGTCATCCCCAGTCCTTGGAGCCGCCATTAAGCAGCAGCCTCAGTTGTTGTCATGAACTTAGCGACACAACACCAAACCAGAACTGCTAGATTCAATAAGCCACAGACCCGCCAGAGAAGGATCGAAACCCACTGTTCTGAACGATCGCGCCCTTATTTTAAACAACCAAAAAGTTTCGTAGTCCATGCTTGAGGAAGTACAGATGTCCTCTCCTTCCTTATAGCAAGGACAGTATCCAGCGAGAGCTTGAATGTGCAACTCGGAGATGCAAAAGGTTTTCAGGTCGCTGCACTTCACAGCGGAGCAAACATAAACGACATGTTAATCCAACAACTCTAAAGCGTACAAACTTTAGGGAAAACGCAAACCGAGAGCCGTGCTGCCCTGGCCATACTGATCCTAACTCAACAACAAACACTATCAAATTAAAGCATATTTAATGCTTTATAAAACCTGTTTGATAACTGATATTCAGACAGTTTGTTGTTTTAATTGTTTAAGTGAGCAAGTGTTGAGGTTGTGTGGTGGTCATGCATCTTTTTTCATTTTTTTTTTTTTTTGCTGGAAAAACCCTATGCACTTGGTGAATGTTCTGACGTGCTGCTTTTTTGCCTCCCAGTCTTCATTGTAACAGCTAGGGAGATTTTTTGCTGGCACCGCCTCTTTGTGAAATAAATGAACCTGTGCCACTTCTGATCTCATCTCCAGCTTTTGCTGACTCTTTTAAAACCTTGAGTGTAAATAAGGAAATGTTTTTAAGGAATTATCGCTACCTTTTTCTGCTTTAAGGCAGTGGCTTGCCGATTTCTGCTTTTTGGAAGTTAATGACAGTAAACATGAAATATACTGAAAAGTTATTATCACAATTTAAACCACACCTACCTAAGCAGAGGGTAGCACGTAATCATACAGCAGTAGTTGTCGGAAAAAGGTAGTACGGATGTCATTTTATATAGTTATCTGAAAATTTTTTACAAAACATACTTGGTACCAGCACAGCTTAGTTCTATGAGACAGTACAAACACAAAATCAAAATGTTGTTCTGAAATGGATGAAGTGTCAAAGACCTTTGTGTGTAATTATTAGGAACAGATGAATATTTCTTTCATGTTTTATTATCCCAGTCAAAGCATGTATATATACTGGTCCAAAGACTGGCTGTTTAGCATGGGCTCTTTAGCCCCTGCTGTTTGATGCCGTACCTACACCATCTGGACCCATAAACGTCTTTCTCTGTTGACGTTCATTCAGAATCATATCCCAGAAGAAAATTCTGCTGACTTAAGAGCTAATTTTTTCATGTTTATAGTAACATCAGAAGATCTTTATTTTTTTATTGAAAACATTGGGGACGGTCCAAAAGTGAATTGATTGAATATCTGATTCAGCAAAAAAATGACACAATTACTGGGAACTGAAAAAAAGGGGGGAGGAAAAGACGAAAAGGAGGAGAAATATAAGGTGGGGGCAAACTGAGGTCGGCACGAGAAGGGAACCCTGGTAACAGAGGGGGTAAAGAAAAAGTGGCGTGGTAAGGGAGGAGGAAGGGGAGCTCAGCGACTTCGGTCTATGGGGACTAAACTCCATGGTGGGGGTGTGATGACCACACAAAGGAAGGAGATAGAAAGGGAGGGGGAAAAAAAAAAAAAAAAAAAGGGGGACGTGCCCCATGGAAAGGGTTGCTAATGAAACACAGTTTTCTATTGGCTAATCTCGGAGAGCGAATAGTCACAAGAGTACCAATGCGACGGGTGTTTCGGGAGGCTTCAGCCAATGAGCACCCAAATAGGGAGGAAGGTCCCTATCATAGATTCTTACCATGGCGCAAGCAATTAATCTGTTAATTAGCATGAAATCTCAAAACATCCCCCCCTCCAAGTTTCACCAACCTTGTTTTCAAGCTCTGCCATTTGCTGACGGTTTTGTTGTTTTGTTCCTTTGGTTCCCATAGATCCCACAGACAGTGAGTGGGCCAGAGAAAGATATGCCCAGGGCTGCTTTATGATAGTCTGAGGGGGCTGGAGGCTATATATAGCGATCTTTATGGGCGCATTCTGTCTGCATTTGACACACTGGGCCCGTCGTCACAGAACTCCCATCAGTGTTCTGGCTCAGGCACTCTGTGGCACTGATCCACTTAATGCTGGCAGGGGCAGAAATCTCAGACTTGACAAATTTATGAGAATGAACTAAAGATGCTTGTAATACTTCAGAAAAGAGTCCCTTTATTTTTTTTTTATAGTTATTATTTTCTTTATTGTAATACACAATAAAGAATGAAATTACAGAATAATGATAGTTCACCAAAAAAAAGAAAAAAGAAAAATCATTATTTACTCATCCTCATGCTGTTTTTCTTTCTTTTGCAGAACACAAAAAATATATTTGATGCATTTTTAGCTAGTTTTGTCAATAGGGTCCAACAGATTCAAGCTCCAAAATGGACATAAAGGTAGCAAATAAGAGATCCATACATGAAGTTTGATGTTATTGACGTGTCGCCATATTTAATTTGGGATTTATATTCATCAGTTGATCAATGATTTAATTTGTTCTGATTTGATCTGTGAATATCCACTTAAATTTAAGTATCATCATACAAAGTAATTGTATCACTTTAGTTGTATGGATTAAGTTTACACCACCTTTATGTCATGGAGCTTAAAACGTGTGGTGCCCTTTCTTCGCCGGCTCCCGAGTTTGCAAGATGGTGGGACCGCAAAAACAAGTTCAATATTGTTCAAAAATATCTTATTTGTGTGTTCCACCACAGATTATTTTATAAAGGGTGTAGAGAGTTCCGAACCAAACTGTTTTTGTCCATAAAATGAAAGTCACTTGGGTCCAAAACACACATTGGACCCCATTGACTTTCATTGTATGGATAAAAAAAGAAAAAAAAAACACTGAGACATTTTTCAAAATATCTTAATTTGTGCTCCACAGAATAAAGTCATACAGGTTTGGAACAACATGAGAGTGATTAAATGAGGACAGAAATTTAATTTAGGGGTTAACTAGCCCTTTAAAGTGAAATCCTGAGTTTCAATAACTGTAGTTTGAAAATTTCCCTTCCCCCGACGAGATGCCGGGGGTGGTGTCTCGGAGGGGGAAGAAACAATATTTTGCCCTGTATTATATGGCTTGAGGTCTGGAGGGCTGTCATTTCCACTGTTTTATGACTATTTATGGAGGCACTTTGGTTGTGAAGACAGTGGGCTGCCATCAAATTGTTTTCACTTTCCACCCCCAACATATCGCTTGAGTCATGATCTCTACCAACACAGAAATAAATAATAAAACAGGGTTTTTGATTTATGATCTACTTTTTTATTCCACACAGTCCCAAAGTCTTGAATGCATACATTAAATGAAGGAAGTTAAAGTACAATAAGTCTTAAGGGTTCGAGTGGGTCATCTTTTCTTTCGTATTATACTGAATTGCTGTCACATAATGCACAAATGATTATTCAGTTCCACTTTCTCACCTCTGAAAGTAGGAATTCCTATTTGTGCACTGTCAGCTATGGCCCACCGCGATGCATGCAGACATACAGGGCTAAGCACTTTTCTTTAGCTGCCTTATTTCCTGTTCGAGCTCACAAAGAAAGTCAGCGTATCTAAGCCCTGTGAGTTCCAATACGCCGTTATTCCTAACCAACATCCAATACGTGTGTAAACAAATCTGCCCACCCTCCATCCTCAGCAAAGCATGAAATGGATTTCATTATGCCACTTCCAAAGGTTACGACTCTGTTGGGCTCCAAACCATCGTCTTTTTTTTCTTCTTCTTCATAGACTTTCGCGAGAAGAAAACCGAGGCCTAGGCGAAAGCAGCGCTTGGTCTTTTGAAATTGCGGAGCTGAAAATGCTTTCAATTAGTAAGAGAGGGGCTAATAGTTGGGGTGAGGAAGAAGTTGCTGCTTGCTAGAGGAAGGCGGAGCTTTGATCTTTGTAGCTGGACTCAAGCTGAGTTGCTCCCGCCTCTGAGGTTCTTGAGCAGCAGGGATGATAAAGGGGGGTTCTGTTGTAATGTAGGTCATCTACACAGTAAGTCTCACTCAGGACTCGGTAAGGCCAAGCTAGGCCTGAATGGGCAATTTGCTCCACTTGTCTGGCTGGTTGGCAGACAAGTACACAGAGGGAGCTACAGAATCTCTCTCCCTCTCTCTATGCCCGGCTGAGCTTTGTGTGCAGCTTCTTTTCCCTGGTCCCTCCATGCTTCCTTTTGAGCTATATTATATTTGTGTGTGTGTGTGTTGTGTGTGTGTTTGGTGTTTAAAAAAAAAAAAGATAATTGCTATTTGAGATAATTGTTGACATAACTTGTATTATTTGTTTGTTTACCATGAAAAATGTTTGTTTGCCAATCCAATTTTAATGCAGTAGTTAAGTAAGGCAAGAATAGTTTGGGGTCACGTTGTTCTAAAAAATGGTATTTATACAATATATTATATTTACTGTTTTGATAAATATCTGTATTCCTACTCAGGCTGTAAATATATTCCTTCAGGGAACGTATGTAATTTCAATATTTACAGGTGGCAGTCAGTGATTTAATTGCTGTCTGAATCAAAAATCTTGGTGTCTTCCACATCTCGAGAGAAAATGCTGTGCTGAATTTCATGCTGTTTGCAGTCAAGCTCTAGGTTTGTGTGCAAATTTAATTCTGTTTTAAATCGAACAGTTTGCAAGAATGAATCGATAGAAAAATAGTTTTGAAAATCATTTATAGACCACCTCTATGTGCCGTAGCCAAACTATTTGATGCTATGTGTTGTGGAAAGCATTTGCTTATTTTGATAATGGGGACTTGTATTAGAGAAGTGTACCGATTAAAAAAAAAATAGGTCACCACCCCACCACAGGGACTAAGAAAAATTAGAGGCATTTAGAAGCAAATTGTGTAAACTGTTCAAATGGACCATTATTATGAATATATGTTGATGTTATGGTGGAGTACAAGAAAAAAACTATTTAGATGGCAAATGATGTAAACCGTATTAATTGGAATTGGGCATTAAATAAATATATTTTGATATAAGCAACTATCCATGTTAGTTGAGTGACTAAAAAAATTATTATAGCAAATCATGTAATTGCTAAAATGGGCCATTATTGTTATATTTGCTTTTAATATATAAAAACCGTAGAATATACATTTTTATTTATATATAATTATTGCACTAATAATTATAAGGTTAGGATGGCGACGATAGTCAACTTACAATTGGACCTTAATATAAATATATATATTACTTATTATTATTATTATACATATAAACCTCACTGTATACATGTCTATGTGTATTTTATGTTGAGTAACATAAAAACCTTTAGAGGTGAATCTGTGTATACCTTTTTTGAGAACCTTCAAAGGCTGTCAAAATCACAGCAAGACCTGTCCATGACTTTATGCAGATTTGTTTTTTTAACAGCTATCAACTGAGCTGAGAATAATTAACCATCCAAAATAGGCTTATTTATGCCATGTATTCTCTGGAAAATCAGTTTGGGTAAAGTAATTGGCTCAAAATTCCACGTCAAAAACCTTTAATATATCTACAGTAGACATCAATGATTAGAACAGTCACTAATCATTTTCATAGCACATTAGTTGCTATTTTTCAAATATCTAACCCATTCCAACCGTGCTATGACAAACTTAATACTGACCTGGATGAATTATTCCATCTGTAGTCGATAATCATGGCTGGCCCCACGCGATTCATATAGTGTTTGAGAGAAAATATGCATTGCAAAGACATTTTTTTTTTAATCCGTTACATGTCCCTGTTGTTCTCATAAAATGCATAGTAGGAAGTAAAACGGAATTCCTTATGTTTTTCATGCCATATTGTTATTAAACTCAAACTTTTAATACTTTTTTTGCAGTACTGAAATAAATCTTGAAAAAAATGTAAATATAGTATGAAAAAAACCTAAATTGAAACTTTGAAATGCCACCTTTTGCACTACTGAAATATCCTGTTTTAATTACTTTTCAAAAATCACTTAAAAAAAACTGCATGAATATTAAAAAACCGCTAATAAAAATGACAAAGCAACATGGCAAAATTACGAAACAAACTAAATTCAAATGATTCAAAAAATGCTAAAACATTATATAAATAATGCTAAATCATTGGTTTTCATGTTGGCTTTTTAAACACTCACTCAAAAAACACTTATCAATTTAGTATAGGAGAGAAGTTGAGCCTTTTTAAATAAAATCGGTATTTACCATGTTTGAAGGTCTATGAGCCAATGTGCTTCACCAGAGACAGACAAGTACGAGGAGACGAACCACTCGCAGAAAAATGAATGGGAAAATCAACCACATTTATTATGGCATCTGTAACAATGAAGGTCCCGCCTTTCAGTTAATAGTCAACCTTTTTTAAATTAAGAGCTTGTCTGTTTTTTCTCTCTAGAAACTCTAGAATGCAAATATACATAAGCACCAGACTGAAAATTCAGTTTTTATCACAATTTGAGTTAGCAAAAATAGATAAATCTATGCCACCATTGCTGTCATATTTCATGTGTTATTGAAACAATGGTTTCATTATTATGAATATAATATATATTTTTACTCAGTCCATTTGCTCTAAGTAGGCACTCTTTGTTTAAGCCATTAGCTGATTGATTTTTCTTTCTTGAGCGATGTGATTTTTGTTTCTCTCTCTCCAGATACGAGGGAACCAAGACGTCAGAAGTCTACTGCCCAGCATCCCAGGACCCAGCGTCTTCAACACGAGCAACTGCGCTAACCCGCTCCGAGGGCAACCAGGGCCGGCCGTTATACTGTTAGTCTTAGAACGCCTCGGCACTCAATCCCGCCATCATCCATCCCGAGGGGTGTCTAGTGTGAGTTAACAATCTCCTGTCGCCTGTCTGCAAATGAAACCACCCATGTGACACACACTCTTTGCAAGTCCGATAAGCTTGGTGATTAGCCTTTGTGCTGTGCCTGCATCTCTCTTTTTAGCTTTTGAGATGCATATCAACCTTTATGTCAGCACTTAACTTAAATTTCCTGGGTTACGAATTGTGGATAATCAGTTGGAAAGACACACTTATAAGCAGAAGTGTTTGCTGTATTACTTTTTGGGTTCACTGTTGCTTTTATACTGTAACCTCAGTTTTATAAACCAACAAAGAAAACGAAAAAGAGCCTTCTGATTGTAGCATTGCAAAAATTACTATACCAAAATTATATATTTATTTTTAAAAAGTTATATATTAATATATTAATCAATTATAATTTTTAGCATTGTAATGATTATTTCGATTATGAATTGATTACTCTTATTGAAAGGCTTTTTAAGCTTATATACCTTTAAGCTTGCTGAAAGAACATTAATTTGCATTTCTCTTTCTTTTTTTTCATGATTATGAAAAAAATGCAGTTTAAAAAAAAATGTTTAATCCTTTGCTTGTTAAGCTATTACGAGTGCCCATTATTCAAAACTATTTCTCTGAAAAAAATTATAAATGTTAGGCACAGTAATCTAAATAATTTATCATGGCTGGATGACCTTCCAGCATTGTTTATAATGGGCCAGAACATTTTCTAAGCATTAATGCATCTCTCACTTGCTGCTTTATGCAGCTCAGAGAGACAGTAGCACAAATTCCAAGCATATTTTACATGCCTACTTTAGCACAATATTCGGTAACAAAACAGGGTGTTATAGTGACTAAATCTCAGCCTCTTAAGGAGCTAGCCATTAGCCATAACCTTTGTGCCCTTCAGCAATGAATGTCCCTGAAATAAGTGTACAGTAAGTCACTTTGAATAAAAGCATCTGCTAAATAGCTGCTTAGAAATTATTTTATCCACTTATGGTTTCATTTAATGATACAGACACAATAACAAAATGTGTTAATGGCTGGGCAACAACGCAAGGCAGTGCTCAAGGAAACAATATACTGTTAAGACATTTGAAAAATGTTCATTTAAATCCATCAACCTTGTACCCACAAGGCACTTTCTGTATAGTATTGCCTAGTTATGCTGTCTACAATAGCTGAAGTTTTCATTGCTGTATATGTGAAATTTTACCAGATTTTTTCTACATTTCAAATATTTGATGCATTTATTTAAAGTGACAGTAAATGCATTTATAATGTTATAAAATATTTGTATTTCAAATAAATGCAGTTTATTATTAAATGTTGAACTTTTTATTAATCAAAGAATCAACAAAAATATTAAGCAGCACACCGTTTTCTACTACCATTTTAAAACATATACTAAGAAAGTTTCTTGAGCACCAAAAAATCAAACATTGATAATAATAATAATAATAGGATCATGTGACACTGAAGACTTTAGTAATGGCTGCTGAAAATTGAGCTTTGTCTTCACATGAATAAATTACATTTTTAAAATATATTTAAATAGAAAACGGCTCTTTTAAATTAAAATAATATTTCACAGTACAACAGTTTTGACAATTTTTTTTATCAAATAATACATCAAATAATTCATTTTAGCATAAGATACTTTTTTCAAAAACATTCAAAATATTTCCAACCGCAGACTTAAAATAAATATATCAAAGAATACATTGAGGTGTCTCATCATACTAGTGATTTATGGAAACCATTAACTCTGCCTATGTTTCATTACCACTTTATGTTTGAAATGAATTACCTCTGATATGGTCGGACTTGCAATATCTGGGCTATAATGGAGCATGTGTTATTTCATGTATTTCTTGTCTTGCACATTCTTAGATCATCAAAAGCCAGACAGTCAGATTTTTTAAATGTGACTCATCATAAGAGCATATCTCATCTAGGTCTCTTTCAAAGAGTTTTGCTCTCACACACATCATCATTTTAAGTCCATGAACACTTTTATTTTCTTCGAGATGCCGCATGGCCTCATTATCGACTTAAAGGTACTTCTCGTCGAAGTTCTGGCAACCATAGACTTGTTGAAATCAAATTCAAGCCTTTGAATAGGTGACGAAATGCGTAAAATGAGAGGTTTAATGAATGGGTGAAATGAAAATGAGGATTTTTATTCAAAGAGACATCAGTGTCAGTAAGCTAGTTCCCCAATTTTTCCAAGTTTCAAAGGTTTACTCCTCTGCTATCAGAACCATCAAAAGCTATCACGACCTGTCAAAAAAGGAGTTGTGTGTTGCCTCTGTTCCCTACAGACTTGGAGGAGCCATAGATGTTGTAAAGTGATTTACGGTAGCGCAGAGAGATGAATAGGAGGAGCGATGGACGATGGCAGGCAGCATTGCCGTGGGGAGACAATGAGGAGCAAGTCATTACCCTTGAATTAGAGAACAGGCCTCAGCTTGTCATTTTTTTCCAGCTTCAAGGTGGACTATTTGCTGGTGGGCACTCACTTTTATCGATCAGAGACATGCTACTGCTGATGCAGTGATCAAAGCCTAGACACATGTCATTGATAAAGAACAGCCAACACACTGCCGATAAACAATTGAGTGCTTCGATTTGGAGTGCCCACAATGTCTCTAAGTGTGGCAGCACTCACTAGTCATTCGTTTAAAGTGCTCAAGATGGACAGTAGCCATATTGATTGCATTCAGGTTTATATTTGTCCCAAAGTGGTCAAATTAAACCTTGAATCGTGAATAAATCAGTGACCTTTTTTTTCCCAGTAAGAGGACAATTCTGTCATCATGTACTCACCCCATCATGCCAAATCTATATGACTTTCTGTTTTGTGAAGGATAAAAAAGGTTCAGTATTAAAAATATAACCTGAGATGCTGGAAAATATCACCAATGCTGTCTGTCAAATAGTTATTGAGCAGATTGATTAATGATTTGAAACAGGAGAAAGAAAGATTTTGAAAGGCTTGGTTTTTTTTTTATAGCTGAGAGTTGAGGAAGGTTTTTGCTTTGAGGAGAGTCTGTAAAAGCACATGGCTCCTCGTTCAAGCACTCTATGATAATTATTGTTTCTCTTGAAAAAAATTACGGTCGTAAAAATACTCACAATTCAAGTGCCAAAATACAGGCGCCCGAGTGGTCCATCGTTTTAGACATTATGTTTGCTGTTAATGCTTGTGTTTTTGCACCCACTTACAGCTGTTTTCAAAGTGCTTAAATTTATAGATTCCAAATTTATAGGTTCCAAACGAAACTAAAATACTAAACAAAGATTGACTGATTCTATCGCAAGGTTATGCTTTCATTGGAATCTGATGCACAGGCTTAATGAAAATTGAAAGATGAATACTGTTATAAATCCTTAAAAACAAAGATTTCAGGTAACACTTTACAGTGTGATTAAATTTGTTAACATTAGTTAATGCAAGACAAAAAACAGTAAACAATGTTTTTTGCAGCCTTTATTAATGCAGATTCATATTTATGTATTAATTATTCTATTGTTTGATATGACGAATACTATTTTAATTATTTATACCATTGATATTTAATGTTTGTTCATAATGCATCAACTATTGTTAATTCATATATTTATAAATGATTATATATATAATTTAATATACGCCATTGTTGATGTTGGTGTACGTTCATTGTTAGTGTCATATGTTATCAGGATTTGCATGAAACTAATGTTTAACTAATGAACCTCATTGTAAAGTGTTACCAGATTGTATTTGATCTCAATAACATGCATTTTAACTGGTGTTTAAGGAGATAGGTTGGTGTTAAATATGGTGTTAAATAAAAATGTAGAAAGTAATTTATGTCTATTTTGGACAGTAATAAGTAGGCTACTGTATGAATTGCACTCCAGTGAATTTCAATTATTTTATGGGCTTTTTCTTAATTTAGGATGTTTTTGGCTCATTAAGCAATTCGACAAATGATGCCTTCAATCTCTGAGCAGCTTGGAAGGAAATGGGGAAAAATCAGCTATATCACACTATAATGTCGGAATTATTCCACATTTAGATGTATATTTAGCAACAGCCTAATGATAGTAGTGGCACACAACTGTTCCTGGTGTTTGTAACACAATATGCATTTCAATTGAGCTTATAACTTTTTTGATTTGGGCAATAATATGGATGCATGAAGTGGGGCATAAATAAACCTAAATATGGATGTTTTTGTTTACCTGTAACCTAGTTTTCTGTTTATTTACATTCTGTCATTTCCATACTTCTGTCCCGCATGCCTGTGTATATTAAAGCCTTTTTTACATACACCTACCTAGGGTTCTAGCTGGCATTTTTCAGGGCAATTTGAGCAATGTTAAATCAGTGTGACCGGCCCATCCGTTTACATTTCAGATTTAGATGACCCCGTTGTGACGGTCCATCAGAGTATAGGAGAGGCAAAGGAGCAGTTCTACTATGAGAGGACAGTGTTCCTGCGGTGTGCTGCCAATTCAAACCCTCCGGTGCGGTACAGCTGGAGACGGGGAAGGGAGTTCCGTCTCAAGGTGTCTACAAAGGGTTGGAGATCTATTATCCATTCTGCACCCAGTAAGACCACATTGCTCAGACCTATTCACCACAACAGTAATGTCAGTTCTAGACCAGTTTGGAGTAGACGTCACAGTTACGTCACCTGCAGCTGTGCGCGCATTGTGGTGGCAGAAAAACACCGGGAACAAATGGAGGGAAACGGGTAAAATCCATGCAACAAGAGAAAAAATTTATTGTTGTGCCTTTGGATGTCAGACTTGGAATGTACAAACAGTTTTAACAGCATGAAATAGCTATAAAACCAATAACATGTTCCAAACATTTACCTTTTTATCTCACAATTCTAACTTTTTTCAGTTAAGTTTTTTAATTAAATATATGTCATCAGCGCAACAGCTTCACAATCATCATCCATTTTTTTAAATTAAATTAAAACAATTTTTTTATTTAATTATAAAACAAATACAAACTGCTTTAAATTCTGGTTAGACGAGTTATGTTTGAGGCCATTGTAAAATAGCTGATAAACAGTGTGCATCAGTATTGACATGATTTAACACTATAACTTTAATATCAGAGAACTTGAAAGCCTTGAAAATATTTTATTAACTTAATTGCTCTTGCATGAAATATGCTACAGCTATCAGGAGAGAAAAAGAGGGAGCATCAGTTTGACATTGTGAGTGTTATCTGGTCCAGAAGGACGCACATAATCTGACAGTTTAAAAAAAAGCTGCTTTCAAAACACAGTTTTGTCACATCCGATATGGCACAGTGATTGGCCCAGAGTGGATCCATCCTGGTAATTAGTCATAAGACATAGGATATTTCAGGACCTGCTTCACTCTTCTTATTCCCTACAGAGAATCAATCACGCAACATTAGTCTTTGCACTTAAGGGAGATTCTGAATGTTATTTTCAATAGAGCCTTCTTTATCTTTCAGCCTCTTCAGAACTATGAATATGAAACAAATGCACTTCAGCTTTCTGTCAATGTCTCAGGTTAGAAACAGATCAAAAGCTAAGTATCTTCAGAAGATTTTGGTATCAAGCAGTGCTTCTATTTTTAACTGATGGACTTTAAAATGCCTGTCTTTGTAGAGATTGGCCTCATGTAAAGATGATACAAAAATAAGTTACTTATTATTAGATAGAAGTGCGTCGCTTGTGCACGTAATCAACTGGTTCTTAACTGGTTTGGCTTCAAAATATAAGCTTATTTATTTTGCTATCCTAACCATGCATCATTATATGGTTAGTTGCATTTAATTATTTGTAATTAGCATTGTTTTCCATGCTGTTTATGATCAGTATAGATCTGTGCCGATTTTTTTGGGTCGCTAACCACCAATTAAAAATCAATGCTGTATTGTAAAATGAAACTCTCAGGACTTTCAAATTGTGTAAGATTACTCTATAAAGCTCCAGCGGCCAAAGGGGATACAGTACAAGACCAACATTAGCAAATTAGCAGAAGTCTTTTAAAGCACAAAAAAGCTCAGATAAAGTCAGATTAATTGGATATGGCTACTTTTTTCTCTCTCTCCTTGTTGAATGTGTTACGAATATTGTTTTGTGTATGTAAAAGATACGTTTTCAGTTTGTCAGTTGACAGTTTGTCTGACAAAACAGAAGTTTGATTTTTTTTTAGAGTTTAATATTATTAATATTTTTTTATATTAAATGTGTACTAAAGCAAAACTCGTTGAGTTCCTGCTTTATACAATGTTGTGTGCTTGGGTTGTAGGGGGAGACCAAGATCCTGAAGTTGAAGAACCTGCGTCCTCAGGACTATGCTAACTACACGTGCACTGCCTCTGTCCGCAATGTCTGTGGCATCCCCGACAAGAGTGTGCTATTCCGGCTCACCAACAAAACCGGTGAGAGCGATACCAATGCTTTCTCCTTGTGCACAGCATTGTGTTATTTTAGTCACCTTCTGCTATATTTGAGCCGTCCATCGAATAAGAAACTACATGCGAGCAGCACCACAGAAGCAACTCTCAAAAGGAAGTGCCCTGAGGCTCTTGTCACCACAAGTGCTGTGTGGTCTGATAATCAGTGACCTGTATGAGTGCTGCATGTGTTATTGAGTATGTTACGCCTGTTACATTTAGAGGCCTGCTGCTACTTTTCTCCTCCTTCGTCGGTTGATGGCTGAAGAAACCGCCACGAGCTGATGTTTTCACCACTGGCCTTGCAGTTAATTCAGTCCATGGCAAAACCATATTCTTAAGGAAATGGCCCTGCGGGTCCCTGTGCTCCTTATCTGTCTCGGTAGGCTTCACATGCTACTGTGGGTGAAGACCTGACCTTTATGGAATCCATTAAAGAATGAACAGAGTTGGCAGACCTTTCCCTCGGTTCCCTCCCTCTGGCTCTGGCCATCTCTGTTTCTCTATCTTTCGCTCATTTTCTTGCACTATCCTTCTTTCTCACATTTCTGGCAACACATCGGCTGGTGATGATGATCACGGCACAATCCGGGGATTGACTGATTGCTTTGCCAACTTGAAGGCCCTTACATCACAGCATGCCAGTGTGCTCATGGGAGCAGACCTTGATTATATAGACTGGATATGGTCACATATTGCATTACAGGACCAAGTAAATCAATCCCTTTGGGTGATAATTGTAAACACCACTTTTTAAGTATAAACACATTAGCGTAATAAGGTAAACCACCATAATTGTCATCAAGCTGTGACGGTATGTGAACTTTGTGTATATTTACTGTAATTACTCACTTGAAGCTGGTCATGCACCTGGTATTGGTTGTAAACAAGCATTTAAACGGGTTTCGGGTCCTTGAAAATTGCATCACACCACTGAATTAATATTCATGAGTCAAGATGATACGTTTTATTGTGTCTTCTTCCCTAAACATTTTTGATAGCTCCTAAGCCCCTAGATTTAAAGGGATATGTCACCCAAAAATGACAGTTTTCCCATCATTCTTACTTCAGATAAACACAGACTTTAGAAAAAATAATCCTTTTATGTGAGTCTATAAAATGCAAGTGAACAGATTCCTGAAAGTTGACACTTTAAAAACCATGCAAAACAAACAGAATTGTAATCCAGTTCCAATCCCTTTCTGACTTTCTGATTTGTTGAATCAATGCCTTCCCAAGTGAAATGATAGGTGTGTGTGTGTGTGTGCGCACGTTTTTGTGACAAATGAGGACATACATTTGTATAATGACAAAGGTATGACATAGGTATTAAAAGGAGAAGGTGACTTTTCAGGACATTACCCCATGTCCCCACTTTTCAAAACGCTTATAAATCACACACAATGGAGTGTATTGAAAATCTGAAATAGCACAACGTTTCCTGTAAGGGGTAGGTTTAGGGGTAGGGTTGGTGCAGGGCAACAGAAAATACAGTATGTACAGTATAAAAAACATTACGCCTAATAATGTCCCCACAATTCACAAAAACAAACACGTGTGTGTGTGTGTGTGTGTGTGAAAAAACTCATATGTTAAACTTTTTAAACTATAAACCATCACTTCTGGCTAGCTGTCGTACATGTTTTCACTTGACGTAAACACATCGGTAATCCATAAAACCCCAGCTGATGAATCAGTGTCTTCTAAAGCAAAACGATAGATAGCCATCACTTCTAGCCCACTGTAATACACATGTTCGCTTGACTTAAATGTCAAACGTGATGTACAGTAAGTGCAGCAGCACTCATGCAGGTATCCTTTTAAAAAAGAAAATAGGTCTTATACATAAAGATGATAAGAGTAACCCTGTCTGTTTTTGTCCTAGCCTCCCCTACTATTAAGCTGCTTGTGGAAGACCCCATTGTGGCCAACCCTGGGCAGACAGTGATCTTGGTGTGCATCATCTCTGGAGGCGAGCCCACCCCAACCCTGATGTGGGTTCGGAACACCGAAGAACTTCCAAAGAAGAGCATTCTCAAGAGTGAGACCCTTACAATACCTGCCATCAGCACGGAGGATGCAGGTGTTTACAGCTGTGTAGCCAGTAACAACGTGGGTAATCCTGCGAAGAAATCCACCAACATTGTCGTCAGAGGTGAGAAGCCAGGCCTTGAGGCTTTGCTGGTTTAGTTTGTTTGTGCTAGATGTATCATAGACATACCAAATATTGTTTTATCTGAGTTGGATGTTGAAGTGGCCTCGAGTGCATGTGTATTAGTATCTTTGTGATTGAACAGCCTTAGAGTTTGAGTTTGCATCTGGCTAAAACTAAAACTGCCAGTAGGTGGCGGTAAATATCTTTATGAGTATAAGTAATTATTCATTCATTCGATTTGCTCAAACTGCTGATTCATTCAGGAATTAAATAAAAGGCTCACTTTCTGATTGAGCCATTGAATCATTGGTTCACACGATTCATTCAAAACACAGATTCATTCAGAAACGAATCACCGCTGTGTTGCTCGGAGACACAGAACAGTTCTGCTGTGGCTTTATAGGTAATATTTTCATTGGCAAAATCGAGCAAAACCAGAAAATATTGTGTTTAAAATATAACACAATATTAACTTTTATATTTACTGAACTGTTGTATAAAATCACATTTGCACTCATTCGGGACAAAAACAGCACGATAGCTCTCGCTGCTCATGTGATATCACTTATAAATATGAGACAAAAACTCATACAGGGGCATTTTTGCACCAATATCATGAATTTTAGGGGCACATATTATAACTGCATTTATGGACTACATCATGCAGTACATCATGTTTGTCAGCAGTCAACTGTTTGAAATGTAAGATGACCGTAGCTACAGGTCTGGGGCAGGGTGGTGTGTTAACTGCGTTAAAATATTTTAATCGCGTTAATTTTCCATAGCTAATTAATTAAATTAACACGAATTGGCAGCCCTAGTTTATAGTTAAAATCTATCTAAAATTTAGAACCGAAACAAACCACATCACAGTCCTGGAAGCCTTAGAAACATTAAATTTGTCAAACCAACTTATGTAAAATAGTATTAAAATTTGAATTGCTCCCTCATGTTGAATAATTCTGTTTAGAAAGAGGGTAAGAACAAAATTACGTTGTGAAACCAATGGAAAAATTCTGTGAAACGTTTTCTACACAAATAAATATGAAATTTGTATGTAGTTTTTACATCTCATGATTATAAATTGCATTTTAAAATCTATTAAAATAGGAAGCAGTTACTTTCAGTAGTAGTATTATTTCACAGTATTACTATTTTACTCTATTTTTGATTAAATAAATGCAGCCTTTGTAAGCATAAGTGAACTTTTGATTGAATGGTATGTGTTGTATATAGGATCAACTTGAAAAATGCAAATAGTGTATGTTAGTATTTACACTGGGGTATAGCATATCATTTCCTTTACACTCAGTGTAAATTGCCTCTGCCAATAAGTTTTGCAAGGCTCTCAAGTTTGCCGTCTGCATTTTCCACTATTCCCATTTCCATTTATCAGTGCATAATGAATTACTTAATGATTATCATGAAGGCAGAATGAGAGTACATGGGGGTAATAAATATCTTGACAATGAATGCAGCATACAATTATGAATAATGAGTGACAGTATGCATCAAGAAAACAATCAAGCTGTGGTTTGAAGCTAATGTGAACGGACAAAGATGTTGCAACAGCTTAAGCGTTATTAGAAAACTGTTTGTTGAAAGTTGCTTAAAGACTCAGCCTTGCTCTGAAATGTCTTATAAATAGGTGTTTTTCCAGCCAGCATCATTACCTAGTGCAATGAATATCCATGACTTTCACGGATTACATGTAGCCAAAAGAACAGAGTGAAATAGAGAAAAGGATTTGCTTTTTCAGGCGTCTGTGTGCATGTGGGACGCTCTCTGAAGAAGCTTTGCTATCCCCGCTTGGAGCAGCTGTTGTAGCTTACTTCACAGTTACTCCTTCTCAAGGTTGATCCCCGGTGTGCACAAAAAGCTGTTTACACATCTGGAGGTCCAGGTTTTTATGTGAATCCATTACTGTCTGTCAACTCACCGGGTCTGGGGAGAACAGTGAGATTATGCATTTCCATCGAGCCGGGTTTCTGTGTGAGACTGGAGAGTATGATGGGAGTCAGATGTCTTGCCAGTGAGGAGGATCATCTTGGTGAGGTAGACAGCAGAGGGGAAAGGATCATACCAGAGAAAGAAATCTGCCTTGTGTAATTCCCCAAGCTCTTCTCACAACAAAGGGCAATAGTTTGTGGTTAGTATCATTTCTGAGAACTTGATTCCCTTTCGTCGGAACGAGACACTGCGTCCTCTAATGGTCGCTATGGGTTGAACGCCTCGGTCGTGACCCCGTGTCTGAAGCCTACATTGAAAAAAAACCAACTTGTTTGGCCGGCGACAGCCATGACGTCATTACCGTCGCAACTAGTACAAAATAGGCGCCGGTAGCGCACATCATCACTTTCTTCTTCTTCACTGACCGTTCTGTTTGAAGCGTGCATTCCAAAAGCAAAGGAAGA